>KV417665.1:1595-154119 GCA_001630335.1 Athelia psychrophila
ACATCTGTATAAAGTGGTTCCGAGCGTGTTGGAAGGGCCCATCTAATCACGACCTACGGACAGGCTACAACGTTGGGTATAGTTACCCTACAGTGAGGTAGTTGTATCAAATCTTCGCCGATTCCCGGTTTGCTCAGGACTCCCCCTAGATGGCTGGACAGACTTCTCCTTCCGCGATGGCCGTTCGCATCGCCGTGAGGCCGTTCTTACCAGTCGCTTTGAGTTCGCTTCTACCTCTTTCTCTACCACATTTAGTGGTGCTTCGGCGGTGAAGTCGCACTAACAATGCTGCACATAAGCATCAGCAAGGGTCTACCCGGAATATCACCCTAACGAACTTATCGCCACATCACTCCATAGTTGGGAACACCAACTCTCGCTTATGTTCAGTGAACTCTGTTTCCAATCTACTATAATTTCCATAACATTCACTCTGACATGGAACTCTGTTTCTCCTATTCGATTCCAGAGTTCCAGATTCAGCGACAGATGAACATGATTGACATTAGATTAGCATGACTACTAGGCCCCGGGATTCCCATTCGCATGTACTGTTACTCCCCGGGCCCCTCAGTATCTACGCATACATTTCTAGGCAACTATCACCTGCTGCGCACCTATCTGTACGCTGCGCACTTCCAACACGACTACTTGCGCCTCATTGCAGCCGTGCACAGCACCCACTTCATTCAGGCACTATCTTATCTTACGCTACCTTATTACACCTTCCTACACCTTGCTACACCTTAGCCTACCTTACACAACCGGTATACTGTCCATCTATCCCCGTTGAGCACTGTAATGGGGGGGGAAAAAAATCTTGACGAGCAGGGCTCCTCACACGATAAAGGACATGCGTCATCCTACGCGCCACACCTTCAGAAACTACTCAAGGACGCGCACGAGGTCTAGAGATCGACCAACGGTTCATAAAAGGCTCAGCCTCTTTGGGAAGGTAAACTGCTCTATAACCTTGTTGGCCGCCATATCAGCCCTCAGGTCTTGGAAAAGTTGAAGCTTAAGAAGAAGCGGCAGATACTGTTACCCAACGCCACCTCCAACTTACGCTGGAAGATCTCACCTAAGGAATACACCCACTTCATTGACCTGCACCTTCTACCCCACCTAAAAGTAGCGCTGACCATCCAGATTAAGCATCAGCTCAAGAGGTTGGAACGCCTCCTGTGCCATACCTGGCTCGACGAAACGACGTTCAAAGAACGAGCCGCGACAGCATCACTACAAGAACCGCGATTCGGTCTGAAACAGCGGGTGGAGCATTACACCTCGCAGCGCCTGTAAGAACAGCATCTTCATAAAGTAGGCAAGGCTCCTGTCTAACTCGCGTCTAACCCGCAGAAAGGACCGGACCCGATCATCAAGTTCGGCGAAAGGCCTAAGCCCCTGAGATCACCATCCTAACTCTCACTGGACCTTAAGACCTAGCATCGGTATCAAGTACTTCTTCCCCGAAAAGGGCCAACGACTCACCTGAGNCCTCAACTTTCGCTTGAGCCGGTAACCCTTCATTCAGCCGGGTTAGCAGAACCCCCAAGACACCGACACATCACTCTGTTTTAGTCTGTCACTGCTCACACTTCAACCACTAATTGCAACACCTCCTCCCACCTCTTCCATCACCTTGAGTCTGCTGCAACCATTTACACCACACTTAAACAGATATTTATGTGAGTCAGTGCACTTCTTCTTCAATTGATTCCAAGGGGGTTTCACCAGTGTTGTCGGTGAAATTGACTCCTCCAGGCTCCCACCTCCCCATGGGAATTCCTACCGTCTGTGTTTGGCAAGACTCGGTGTAGAGCATGTGCATGCTCTAGGTAGCACATTCAGGGTTTCAGAGTGTCCTGGAGCTACTCGGCATCTGTCCCCATTGTCCAGTGCCCAGGTCCGAGGTGTTTCCTACACGTCCCAGGTTTTCGATCCCTGTCCGAGGTTTTCCGCCCCTTGTCTTACCATGAAATGGTTTCTTGGTAAATCATGGATTTATCTAGCTGTTTCCACTTACACAACAAAAACAACATTTCGTAGAAACCAGGCCAAAGCTATTATGGCCTCCCCACGAAGAACCAATGAGGCGATGCTGGCTAAGCGAAAACCAGACCGCCAGAAGGCTACCACATCAGCCACAAGTCACAATAATCAAGCTTTCCCTTACCACACCTCACGAAGTCGGGTAACCACGGAATGCCAGCACGTTGCAGCCTTACAGCAACAGGATGTTGTAACATTATAACAGAATGATCATAAGGGCACTTTGTGACCCATAATTGATATCTCAGCAATGGAGTTTATTTGATCACGATTCAATACTGTGGAAACCTTATTGTCAGTTTCAGTCACAACATTTCATTCCGGTGAACTGCCTTATGTCCCTGGAATCCATTCATTCATCACCTATCTCCGACCTATCTATCAGTGCTCAGTCCTATATCCGATCAGCAGTTATTTATCTCCAATGCCCAAGTCACTGTTCTACTTTCAGTCAAGTGCTGATCATGTGTTGATCATTTACCTGGCCTAACTAAGAAAGGGATCATTGCCAGCCCAATTTAGAAGGACCTTACAGTAACGACCCCGCAAGCTGGAATCTCGCAAACAAGGGCTTGCTCAGCCTCACCCTAGTAGTGCTGCTATCTCATCAACAATATTAAATGAAATCATGGCAACAACATGCATTAAACTAGCGAGATGATGAACGACAGCGGTAAACACGAGCAACAAATGTATAGTAAAAAAAGTCCCCCTCTAACCTCAGTAAATCTCGCTAGCCCAACGCTCGTGGAGCAGCCACTCAGTCCCGACCAAGTCCTGAATGCTGTCAGTAAAGCGTACTGACGAACATGTTTCCGAGGTCGTAAACGAATCCACCTCTGAGCTCGATAGGGAATCCACCTCTGTCATGTCAGAATCTGTATCATAATGATGCTCTCTCGCTCCTAACCTTCGGAGGTACGCCATTGCCGCCTTTATCTCTGCATCATCACCAAGTGGACCCCACTCTCCCATCCAGAAAAGTGATTCATTGGATAATTACTCGTGCAGCGAGAGTGACTCAACGTGATCTGAAACCACGGCTTGAATCGGAAAGCGAGAGACGTCCTTGAGCCAATGACGGCACCAATCCAAGCGGTACCGATGTTGTGTCCATAGTGAAAGACGAGAGAGAAGACCAAGGGAGTGTGGTATGGCCAAGATAGGCAGCCAATCATTGGATTCAGAGTGACCAAGGGTCACAAAAGACATATGAAACAGAGAGAAGTCTCACTGATGCAAAATGAGCGTGCCCAGCTCGACACAAAGGTCAATAGGCGAAAGATGAAGAGGGCAAGAAGGTCGAACATCCCCACAGCACACAACAAACAGCGAGGTATCAACCTCACTACGCAGCCCAGGGCTCACACCATACACCCCCCCGATAGTAATGCCGCCAACAGATTGAAGAGGAGCAAGAGAAGAAGGATTAAGGAAAGTGGAGGCACAACTGCAAGTGTCACCGGAACTAATGTCCCCAGGGTCAAATGATGCGCTCAGGGATGACACGGACCTATCCCAAATTTGTTAGCCATCGCTTTTTACAGCATGACAGGGAAGGGAATATGAAACATACAGGCAAACAAGTCAGAAAGAGTCTCAGAACGATCGCCTTTTCCATTTTGACACGACAGCATTTCCCGTGCCGGGCCGAGCTCATCACCCCGCAAATCACTATTACCGGAAAGTCAGTGCCATAATACCGGTTCCCAGAAAGATACAGCACACAGCGAGCAAGAGTCAGGTGCTGTACCACACCATGAAAGCGTGTACTGGAACATGGAAAAAGGCATTGAGAATGAACGTAACAACGCAAGCGCTCACAGCCGTTACACACTAGAGATGTGAATTTTCCGATGCCACTTCAGCCCAATTTGGATTCTCTAGTTCAAAACAATTCTGCAGCTCATTTGGCTCATTTATCCTTCAAATCTCACTGTCTGCTCGTTGATTTCATTCCCTAATTCACAACTTGACTTGCCGTTGTTTGACTTTACTCTCATTTAACCCACCTCATTATTGTTATACATGACGACTACCATTCAGAAACTCAAATATTGCATTAATGAGCTTTATGAAACACGACCACGTCACCAGAACCATTATTTTCACCCCTAAACTCCAATTGGACATTGATTTAATCCTCTGACCTAACATTCCGGAGAGTTTCCCTGGGAAATGTGAACCATCCAATCACGTTCAAGCAGTGATCAGCCAATGATATTGATCAACCAATCATTGAGCTTGGCTTCCTCACATGTTCCGACTTTTCTAGGGTCTCAAGACCACAGCCAATCAGGAGTAAGGAACATTATAGAATGAAATGGAAGGTTGTACTTGCTTCGCAAAGCAGCCAATCAGAAGTAAGGAACATTGTAGAATGAAACAGAAAGTTGTGCCTGCTTCGCAAAGCAGCCAATCAGAAGAAAGGAACATTGTAGAATGAGATGGAATAGTCCTTAACAAATGAGAATGTGGGAAGGAGCTTCTAAAATAGGACATCTAGAATAGTATATAAGACCTTAGCTATTGAGCGACCAGAGAGATCTCATCTCCCCCCCCACAGATCACATCCCCCATTCTCTCACCCCCTCACAACTTACTACCTCTCTAAATTGTTCTACCAGCAAGTCATTTACTTGTCTTGTTGCTTCTATTTTATAATACCAGTGTTTTAGTAGTCAAAATGATTTCTCTTTCCTTGGAAAACCACGTGTGTGCACTATAAGCCGTTAGTAGCTTCATTCATAACATTGTTCATGCCTCACACAGACATACCTAGGTTCTGATAGCCTGAGTGCTAGCCTTTGTACCTGGTGATTGTAGAAGAGTTATTGCATCAAGTACCCCGCTATAGGATACAGTGATCATTTGTCCAAGTCAGTGACTTAGATCCTTTGATTCCTTTCATTATCTCACAGGGAGATTTCACATTTTTGTTTTTCACGTTGCCCAGTGTTTTTCACAGACCCGATTCACGTTTTGCCATCGTCTTACAGCACATCATTGGTGGGTGACCTTTTAGCTTAGCAGGCTAGGCTTTTTTTTTGAAATCATATTTAACCTCCGCTGGGGATAATCCCTATGGTAGAGGACAACTACATGTATGCTACTGCTGTTCAATCTAATATGACTCGCGACCTGGACAAGGAGACTGCTTGAGCCGCCCCGAGGTTTGGGCCCTATGGGCCGGTTTGTGTAGGTAAGGTTGGGGAAATGTGTGTGGTGCCTGTCCATTCTCTTCGTCGTTTTCGAGCCATCGGCCGGTGGTCACATCCCGCTTTGGTAGCCCTTCTAAAGGGTTCCCCTATATGCTGAACGCCCCTCGACGAGAGCGCCGATTTTACCGCGCCGAATCTCTTCCTCTCCCTCCTGCTGTGTCCTCTTCATTTCTCCTTCTCCGCTTCCCAGTTGATCTGTAGGGGTCTGTAATCCTCTTTAAACCTCCTTGTGCGCTCTATAAACTTGAAGAGTGGTTTGATCGCTTTTTTGTGTCCCAGGATGTACTTCAATTCCGGTCTTGTCTCTAATCCTAGCACCGATAACATGGGCCTCCGGTAGCCATTTGTCGCTGGACATTCTAGTAGTTAATGTTTCACTGATTTGTATGCGCTTGCGCACACTTCACATACCGGGCTGTTGATGACTCTGATGCGGTGCAGGTGCCCGTTGAGCGGTGCGTGGCCGGTCCGGAGTTGCATGTAAAGCGACCCCTGGCCTCTGGTCATGTTCCTCTCGACGATGGATTTTCGGAAAGCTGTTGATGGCATGGAGGGGTCGATATCCTGCATCCGAGCCCACTGCTTCGAGTCTCGTAATACCCCCACCGACTCGCGCTTCAGGTCCTTCATTAGCGCCATGTCCAAGGCCGACTTACTGAGGGGGAGTTTCTTCCTTAGTAGTGGGGGTAGGTCCGCCACTTCTGACAACTCCTTCCTCTCCGCTCCCTGCTTCGCCAGTCTGTCCGCTTCTTCATTTCCTCCTACCTCTAGGTGGCTGGGTATCCACCGGAAGGTGATTCTCGATCTGGGGTGTTTCTTCCGGACACGTTCGAATGTCCTATGGATTTCGTCCGCGATGAAGCCTCCCGATTTCGGTTTTATTGAATCCAGTGCCAACAGCGACGCTTGATTGTCGACGTATATCGACACGCGCCCCAAACCGGTCGGCCCCGGGTTCTCCGTCGCCAGCAAGTGTAAATCCATCAGTTCGCCTGCTAGCTCCCCGACATATACCGTCTGCTCGTCTTCTGTCCCCAGGTACGCCGTCAGCGACCTTTGGGTTCTTCCGTCTCTTCCTCCCTCCCGATACATCACCGCGGAGGCTCCAATTCCTCCCTTGAATCCCGATCCATCGGAGTAGATTTTCACTGAGGCCGTATCTGCGGCCTCATCTGCCATCGCTATCGCTTTGTCCTTCGCGATTCTCACCACCATCCCGGGCTTCCACTGCGGGCTTAACCATACCGGCTTGATGGTTTCTATTGCTGTCGGATTAATGGGGTAAGATGCGTACAATTTGTTCAAAGGTCCCGCTCCCTTCTTTTGACAGATTTTCGCAGCTTTCCGAACCAACTTGAACATCGGGTGCGGTTGCGCCACGGTTGCCCATCTCAACGCCGCCCTGTGGCAGATGCGATTAATCAGCAGATGGATCGGTAAGTAATCAGCGTGGGCGTCCAAGACCGTGGTCGCCGTTGATTTCATTCCTCCTGTCGTGAACAGTGCCGCCATCCTCTGGATCGGTGCGAATTTATTCGCGAAGCCTACCGATCCCTGTCGCACCTTTCCCCCTGCCTTCGGAGCCCGAATGGGCTCGCACCATACCTCCGCCGCGTATAACATTTTGGGTACCACTACTCCCGTGTATAGTTGCGTCCCCTGTCGCAGGGGCACTCCTCGTTTGCCCTTCTGCAGTCGTTTTGCTGCCAACATGTATCTCGTACCTTTCCCCAACGCCTCGTTAGCATGCACCTGGAATTTCAGTGTTCTGTCCAGGTACACCCCCAGGAACCTTGTTGAGTTACATGGTTGGATCAATATATCGTCTAGTTGCAGTGCTGGCCCTTGTAAAAGTTGTGTCTTCTTGGGGCCATTCAGTGTCCTCTCTCTTTTCCTAGTAAAGTGGATCAGCGCAAACTTATCACGCTCGAAGCTCACATTGTGTGTTCTCGCCCAGTTGTTCGCGCCTCCCGGCCTCTCCATCGCCTTTACCAGCTTCCTGTTAGTCTCCTCGAAGTCTATCCCCGCCGCTAGGATGGCTGTATCGTCCACGAATGCTGATCCCATCTCGTCCTCAATGGTCTCTTCCGGTTCGGGCTCCGGTTCCAGAACATCCGCTGCATAAAATGTGTACAGTACCATGGATAGGGGGTTACCCTGGTCCAGTCCGCTCAGCACTGGTATGGGCGCCGATGTGAATCCGTCGAATTTGAGCTGAGTCGTCCTTCCCGTGTTCATTCTCATGATTGCATCTGTTAGCTCCACCGGGATCCCCTTCTCCCGCATGTTATGAACCAACATGGGGATCACCGTGTTCGGGAAGGCGCCAGATATGTCCAGGAATAGCCTGGAAACGACTTTACCCTTCCTCCATTTGTCGTAAATCCATGTCATGTTGGTCATCAGGGAGTCGGCACATGATCGTGATGCTCGTCCTCCAAAGGCGTTGGCTGGCAGCAGGCCGTACTTCTCCGCCCTATGGGAGATCTCTTCCGCTCTCGCTGATTGGTGGATCTTCGCTATCACTGGTAGCAAGGCGACTGGTCTATACGCCTTGGTCAGTCCATAGTCCGGTCTACCGTCCTTTCGTAAAGGTATTGTCGTCGTTTCCTTCCATTTCGCTGGGTAATGTTTTAACTTGTCAGTCGCCCTGTATATCCTCAACAGCACCGGTATCAGTGTCTCTCTGCAGTGCGTATACACTGCATTCGGGATGCCATCGTTCCCTGGGGCTTTGTACGGACTGAGTTTCTGAATCGCCCGCCTTAGCTGTCCTTCCGTCGTTGGCTGGAATTCTGTGCATGGTTCGGGGTACTCGAAGTCCGGAGGTACTGACAAGTTCTCCAGCGGAGGGTAAAAGAATTGTTTGTGGAGGGCCGCTGCTTTCCCTTCGTTATCCTCCACCTCTGTTATCGTACTGTCCGCTCCTTTGACCTTGAGCGTGGGTATCCTCGCTTTCGAACCATCTCCCGGGGCCGCGTCCACTTCAGGCTACCTCTTATCCAGGTCTATTAGACCCCTTAGACCTGTCAGATAAGGGGTCTAATAGACCTGGTTCCCAGACCAGGACCAGGTCATTCCAGGTCAGGTCAGGGCAATTCCAGGTCAGGGCAGGGCTGATCCAGGCCTGGTCAGGGATACCTGGCGGGACTGACCTGGGGTGGGCAGGGGGTCAGATTAGAGGGGTGTCTGGGGGCCCCCCCAGAGATTTTTTTTTGGCTGGTTGGCTGGTAGCAGGCCACTGCGGGACTATTTGCTGCAGGTTTTAGATATGAATGTAGTACTGTTGTGGAATAAGATTCAGCATTTTGTGGTGGCTGGTGGCTGGCAGCACCTTCTTGGCCGGTCAGTGCTCCTATTGATTGCATCCCAGAAATAAATTATATTGTCATAGCAAAGCCGTAGCCATTTGGAAAATTATAATTTGCACTTGTCCATCGATTTCAGGAAACTCCAGAGAAGCAACAGAAACATAGGTTGGCACACTTCTGGTCCATCTTGAGTGAAAATCTGTCCATATATTTTGGAGTGATATGTGTTGAGGCCCTGCTTTAATCAGCTCAGTGTGTCACTCAGTTCAATCATAATGATTGAACTTGAGTCAAACTAGACTTTCTAAGACCCTGCTGGTGATCTGCAATGCAGCGACAAAGGTAGTCTAGTAATGAAGTTATATTGTGAACATAAGAAACGGAAAACATACTGCATATCTAGTAACAAAGAGAATAAATCTAAAGAATGGGATTGGGAAATTTTCCAGTAAGATATAAGATCATCTGATGTGGAATAGCCCCTAAGCAATGAATGCCGAGGAGGTTGAAAGACGAGCTGATTATTGGTGCTGAGGTGGATTCTAACCAGTTCGAATATTGTGCGCACTTCATGTATTTCCATCCTCTGCATCTCATATCATAACAGATTTATTTTGTAGTGGATACACTCTAATGTCTATTTACTGGTGGCCATCATAAGTAACCGTGATTTTTATTACAGCTGATTTTCCAAATGAAGGATTGCCACCACAAAAATGCATGCAAAGCTTCAATATTACTTACTAATATTGAGTACGTACTATAAATACTATAGAATGTGTTTCAAAGTTTACAATGCTCCAGAGCGCATGTTATTTGTGATTTTGTGATGCACTGCCACCAAAGATCACGGTCACTTAATGATGGCCATAAGTAAATCATCAGTGGTTCTTGCTATTCAATTTATCAGATTGCCTTAATGTTGACAGCTGCTTAGAGACCGTTTCAGGAAGCCCACCAATACAAGATCCACTTCCCTGAAGCCATCAGCATCAATGGCAGTAGAAAGGATATGACCTGATAATGTGGCCTGGACTATCAAGTAAACTCACAGTACAAGATCTACTGCTCAGAAGCTGTTTGCATCAAAGGGGTAGGAAAGAGAGATAACCTAGCATTAGTGATGTGGACCTGGAGGTGAGATACATGACCTGGACCTAGCATCAGTGACCTGGTGTAGGTGACCTGGTCCTGAGGTCCATGTCCTGGATCTGAGATACATGTCCTGGACCTGCTGCATGTGACCTGGAGTAGGTGATCCGGTCCTGAGGTAGATGTCCTGGACCTGATGCACGTGTCCTGGACCTGAGATACATGACCTGGAGCTGATGCACGTGTCCTGGACCTGAGATACATGACCTGGAGCTGATGCATGTGACCTGGAGCAGGTGACCCAGTCCTGAGATACATGACCTGGACCTAGCATCAGTGACCTAGTATAGGTGACCTGGTCCTGAGGTCCATGTCCTGGACCTGAGATACATGACCTGGACCTGATGGATGTGACCTGGAGCAGATGGCCCGGTCCTGAGATACATGACCTGGACCTAGCATCAGTGACCTGGTGTAGGTGACCTGGTCCTGAGGTCCCTGTCCTGGACCCAATGCATGTGTCCTGGACCTGAGATACATGTCCTGGACCTGATGCACATGACCTGGAGTAGGTGACCCGGTCCTGAGATACATGTCCTGGACCTGGCATCAGTGACCTGGATCTGACAGAGGTGACCTGGACATAAGACAGGTGACTTGGAGTATTTCTACTTGACACCAAGCTGATCAGAGACACTTTGAGGAAGCTCACCAATACAAGATATACTTCCCGAAAGCCATTGGCATCAATGTTGGCAAGAACAAGAGACTACCTCATATACATGACACATAACCTTGGTGCTGACTATGTTTACCAAGCTTTGTGTGCATCAGATTGGGTTTGGAGTACTGGGAAGATGTTCCTTGGTTTCTCCACAATTTGTGTCTGCTTTGCCTTGGAGTTTCTGAGCTTTTTGGCTGTGTTTAATGTGCTGTGTGGCAAATTTTCACTTTGTGGGCTTCTACTAGTAGTGCTCAGCAATCTCGCTGATTGTGCCCAGGCCAAATTTTGACCTGGTGAGCTGCCAAACACTGTCAAAACACTGACCGACACGGTTTGCAACTCTACGGAATGCAATTTTGCCTTTTTTGCAGATGAAGGGATAATATGTTACTGAGTACTATAGCTATGTGACACCAATACAATAACACACATTGCAATAATACGAGGGAAGCAAGAGAGGTAGTAAGGCAGAGAAGAGGCAGGGATCACAGCATACTTTCCAGCTTTCGTCAGCTGCGGGTCAGTGTTACTGAGTGTGGCTGCAGCAATTGTTTTTGAACAATCCCTCTCAAGGACGAAAGTAGGAGGGAAAGTGACCAGATCTCCCCTTATACAGCAATATTTTACAATTCTGAGAACCACATTCAATTTGGTGGCCCAAAATGGATATCGGCCTCTGAAAACAAGTTTTACAAGGAACTGCTGGAATGTAGAATGGTTAGGCCACAAAATGAATGATTTTCTACCCTACTAAGTCTGAGATGAGTGCTGGAAATTACATTAGCCATCAAAGGGCACTCCCCAGTGCCACTAGTAGTACAGATCATTTGAATGTCTTGAAAATTTCCATTGGATCCTCAAGGACCCAGCTTGATTAAGGAACCCCAAACTCTAAGGGTGGGCATTATCTCATAGTCATGTAGAGTTCTGATCTGAGAGTCAAAGTTCATTCTTCTCATCATTTCCCGACTATAATATCAAACTCATCCAAATGTACTTGGCAACCACTTCTCTGAATGTGATATGTCATCTATTGAACATCTACGCAAGGTTCACTGATGTCAGGTCACGTACACCAGGTCCAGGTCACCTACCTCAGGTCCAGGTCACATATCTCAGGTCCAGGTCATGTACTTCAGGTCCAGGTCACGTAGACGCCAGGTCACGTACACCAGGTCCAGGTCATGTACTTCAGGTCCAGGTCACGTAGACGCCAGGTCACGTACACCAGGTCCAGGTCACCTACCTCAGGTCCAGGTCACATATCTCAGGTCCAGGTCATGTACTTCAGGTCCAGGTCACGTAGACGCCAGGTCACGTACACCAGGTCCAGGTCATGTACTTCAGGTCCAGGTCACGTAGACGCCAGGTCACGTACACCAGGTCCAGGTCACCTACCTCAGGTCCAGGTCACATATCTCAGGTCCAGGTCACGTACTTCAGGTCCAGGTCACGTACTTCAGGTCCAGGTCACGTAGACACCAGGTCACCAACGCCAGATCCAGGTCACCTACCTCAGGTCCAGGTCACGTACTTCAGGTCCAGGTCACTTAATTCAGGTCCAGGTCACTTAATTCAGGTCCAGGTCATGTACTTCAGGTCCAGGTCACGTAGACATCAGGTCACTTATGCTAGGTCCAAGTGGCTGATGCCTAGCAATGGAAAATCTTCACTGTCCACATGATGTAGAATCATATGAGCCTCGATGATAACAAATCAACCTCAATTCAAACTCAATTGATTTCGTAGCAAATACACTCTATTACAGATATAACGAATTAAAGACATGAATAACTACCGCTGCATTGCATACCATTCCTGATACTGCTCCGGAGTCATGTTCAATGGGAAAGAGGGCTGTTGCCATTGCGTTTGTGGCTGTTGGTGTCCCCAGTAACCCAGCTGGCTATGCCCAGGCTGTTGGTACATAGCAGGCTGCATATGATGCATTGATGCTGGGAAGCTCGGTGGTGGGAAGCTCGGTGGTGGGAAAGCAGACTGGCCACGTGATGGCCCTGCTGGCATGCTCGATCCCCGCATGTCAGGATAGATAGGTATGGGGGAGGGTTCACCCCGAGTGGCATGTGCAGACCTGGGGCTCCAGATGCTGGATAATGGCTTGGCCCTGCTGCACTAGTGTGGCCAAAAGCTTTCGGCTGGGTTGGACCACCAGGAACTTTCCTTTTCAAGCCGAGATCGGCATGCTGAATAGGGAGCTGTTGTGGGAGTGGTCTGACAGGACGATGATCATGAGTGGTATTCTGGGGCTCCGCTGTCCGCACTCGCTTGGAGGGCCGGTCAGGAGGTGAATGTCCAGCAGGGCTGACAGAGCGGGAGGACAAGTGGTCTGATGAGAGTTCAGATACATGACATGAGGGCTTTATGTGCTTGCTTGGGGCTCTGGAGCCCTTGCGGGAAGCCCTGGCTTGTGCATGGGCTTTACTTTCGGATGCCAGAACCAATGGAGCACCTTTATGATTGACAACAGCTGGCAGGCCTTGTTTAAGGCTATCATAAGCTAAGAATGTATCATTAATGAGTGGATGAACAGAATGAACAGATATAACGTACTAGGGCAGAGCTCTTCAAATTCACTGAGTTCCATGATTTGCAATGGCAAACACCCTGGGTATTCTTTTGCCCATGGATTGCCCCTGAAAGATGTTGGAATGCGGGTAGTAAGTTCTTTCCAGTGAACTAAAGCTAAAGCACCAGTCTTTCGGTCATCAAATGAAGCACTAGGTAATTGTGGAATGCCTGCAGCATGCCACCCAGTCATAACGAGAGATAATTTATATGCGATAGAGTCCCACTGTCTAAAGGGAAAATTTGTGTAGGTCTCGGCAGCATACTTTGCTGGGTGGCTGTTAGTTAAGATAATATGCAGTAGGGGTAGGTTTCACTTACAAAGGAGGTCCAGCAAGTATACCTTCACAAAGTTACGAAAGGCATCTCTGGGATGAGGCCCTGGTTCCCACCACTCGCTCCAGAAATCAGCCGGGGGCACATCCGAAGTAGACTCATCAAGCGGGTTGACAAGGGACTCATTGAAGGTTCTATCAGATAACCTGCCAGCAAGTTGAGCTATACATTGAAAGGTTGCATATGCTAAACACATACTGTATCATAGACTTCGCCATTCCCAATGTGACTGATGGCTCTACCCCAAATCCATTCCACAAAGCTGAAGTGTGCCGCTGATTGCTTGAAAATTGGGACACCAAAAACTCTGGGCCTGTGAAGAACACAGCCCCATGCACAGATAGCCCCCACTGAGTGCAGTAGCTCTCAGCCTACAATGTAGAGTATGAACAACAATAAAGATAACAATATGAAAGAGTAGAAATCGGACTGACCAATGATGAGAATTGGTCCGCAACTTTTTGGATCATTCTTTGGATCTGAGGAACGGACACTGGCTTGTGCTGCTGAAGGCTGTATGCATGTACCACAGCTTGGTGAGAAATGAGCCAGTCCGTACGATCCGCCTCATCAGGGAGTTCAGTGATCCAGTCCCAGTATGCTCGAACACATTCATCAGGGGTTGGTTTAGCTAGCAAGGGTGTTAGTGGTGGGTATTACTTAAGAACAAAGAGAGAAAGACGTACCACCCGTTTCAGCTAAGGACTCTGCAGAATAAATGCTTTTGAATGTGTTGCAATCATTGGGAGCCCGGACTTCTGTGCCCGCACCAAGAGACGCATGCTTCATTACCGTGGCCAAGTTGACATGATGCAAGTCCGCCAACTGTTGAGCTCGCTGGCGTGTAGTCTCGCCAAACTCGCGGAAGGATGCAATGGTTGCTTTAAGTAGCCTTCCCCTGCCGTCGATGCTGTTGTTCGGAGCAGCAAGCTCTTCTGGACCTGCATTGCGGCCTGCCTGCTTGCCTTTGCCCTTCTGCTTGGCAGTGAGCGGGGGCAGAGAATTGGATGTGTCGCTGTCGGAGTGCTCCTCTCGTGGCTCTCGAGCCTTTGGTGTGAGCTCTGGCTGAAATTCATGGTCTGACCCGGAGCAATCAGACTCCACGATCACCGGTGCGACTCCATCCTCGAAAACATCAGGGGCATCTTGTGGGTTATTGCAAGGTTCAGGGCCTCGACCTGGCAGCAGATGGCGGGAGCGCAGCTCGCCACTGTACGCAGCTTCGTGATGAAGAGTCTGCTTGTCGTGAAGCTCACGAGCCGCCCTGGCCTGCCAAGAAAACGGGACAGGAGATGTGATGCCCAGTATATCCTGAGGCACAGGAGACGTAGTACCAGCAGGTTGATCATGCAAAGGTGGTGTGTGCGGCACTAGGCTACCATGAAAACTGGGGGCAGGAATAGGCTCCTGGTTCACTTCTCGGATGCCAGGAGGGTCCCGTTCTGTCAGGGCGCCCGTCTAACATAGGCACTCAGTGAGGATGCCACACGGGAACGAGCGAGAAGGGCGTACCGCGCGATTTCGCACACTGAAACTTGAATACCTTCCAACAATAGGTGAGCCATGGTGTTCGCGCTAAATGTGTTCAGGCCGATAGTCTCCTGATGAGAAGACAGGGACTTACTATGCGAGAGTCCTCACCAGCTTTCCCGATGACGGTGTTGTAACTGAAATAAGTGGGTAAGAACAAGACTAATGAACATAATGCGGAAATCTCACCGAAATGGAGGAGGATGCAGGTCCGTGCCACTTCTCCACTTGGATCGCTCAGTGCCTACATCCATGAAGTCTTTGCGGGGGGTCGCCTGGAATGCGGGTGCTGAACCGACCACAGTCATCAGATGGTCGGGACGGGGAGACGCTGCGAGGCTAAGTGCGCCGAGATTGTAACATTAGTGGATGGCAAGACAAAAAATTGAAGCTAAGAAACTCACTGTTCGGGGTTGGGGGCTTTGGGGGTGAGTGCCGCATCGGTGCCACTTCCAGAGGCTTGCTGTGGTGGGTTGTCGGGGTCTCCTTCCTCGGTGTCGACGACGAAATGACTTGACACGATTCGATATCCCGCCTGGCGCCTTTGCCGCTGTGCTAGGTCCAAGGGCTCGGACCCGTCCGACTGCGCAACATTCTTGCTCGTTTTTGTCACCGCCTTAGGTATCGGCCGTGGGGGGGGGGTGCGCTTGTTCGTACGCGCCGCCTTAGTCATGGGTACCGCCTTCGTTGGGGGTTCCGCCTCAGACACGATTTCCGCCACAGTCGTGAGTTCCGCCGTCCTCACGTCTGCGGCCTTCGGTTTCGTCGTGGGTGGGACTTTCGTTTTCTTTGCGGGTGCCGCTGCCGTCTTCACCACGGGTACCGCCTTCAGCTTTGCCGCGGGTGCCGCCTTCATCGTGGGTTCCGCCTCAGTGGCGAGTGCTGGTGTCAGGGATGGCGCCGCCTTCGTTGCGCGTGTCGCTCTCGTCGCAGGTGTTGCGGCCTTCGTCGTGGATTTCCCTGTGCTTGTCGCTGGAGCTTTCGTCGCGGCTGCCACGCGACCGCGCGCTTTGGACTGGGTAGTTGCTTGGGCGTTCACCACTGCAGCCGGTCCAGCGAGGGTGGTTGAGCGGGTGGCCCTGGTGTTGGGAGCAGGGCTGGCGACAGCGTTTGAGCGCGTTGCTCGGGTGGTGTATTGTCGAGGGGACGACATGGAGTCTACTGGGATGTAGGTCAGCGTTGGGTTCACTAAGCATGTATGTGGGTGATGAGAAATGCGACATACGTCCAGCATTTCTCGAGACTCCGATGAACATCCAGGAGTCTCATTGTGCGACTAACGTCCAGCACAAGAGGGAGGGGGAGAAGGGATAAGAAACTCACCAATTCGTCCAGGGTGCTGGCATAGCGCGACGGTAGGAAGACAAGAAGAAATTGGGCGCCCGCTGCCTAAATATGGCAAGGAGGCGCCCATGTCTAAAATGGAACTGGCGGCGCTACATGCAGACGGGCCGCGATGGCACGGAGTAACCAAGAGCATGGGTGTGGCTGAGTGTGGCGAGGACGCCGGTGGTGGGTTTATGGAGGAATGCCGACTAGCGCTTCTGTAAATTACAGCGCACTGTCAGATAATCGAAAATCGGTTAAAAATGAGAGTTCGACGTACTGAAATGCAAGTGAATGTGAAACGGCATGCTGATACAGTATGCGGGTGAACATGAGGTGGCATGCATGGTAAGAGCTGCTGTAAATCCTAATGTACCGTTAATATAGCTGAATATTACATTGTGAAAAATGAGAGTTCGATGTACTGAAATGCGAGTGAATGTGAAGCGGCATGCACGATGAGACATTGTGTGAGTGAATGTGAGACGGCGTGCACGGGCTTCTGTAATGTATAATGCGCCGTTAGTATAATTCAAGTTTGGTCAAACATGGGAGCTCAGCGCACTGAAATGTGAGTGGGTGTGAAACGGCAGGCTTGGTGAGGCGGTGTGCGAGTGAATGTGAGACGGCGGGCATGGAAAGGGAATCACGGTGCGCACTGCATATATCCTCCAGGTCCACGCTGCTCGTAATGTAAAATTAGTAAGTACAGCAAAATTCTACAGTGGACGCTGCGTCTCTAATACATGGAATACTGTATGTAGTACTACATGCCTATACAAAAGGCAATTGCCATCGGCTGTGATTGCTGTGGGGAGGAGTTAGATGCGGAAGTCGATGTGGACTGAACGCACTCACGGGAGATTAACCAGGACACGTGCGGTGTGTGTGTTAGCGGCGGGCTGGTCAATGGAAATGGTGTCGGCTGCATGCGGGACGAGTGAGACGAGAAAGTCGACGTGGAATAAGGACTCACCTGGCATTAACCCAAATAGTGCTGAGGTGGGTCGTACAGCCAAACCACCGCGACAAACGTCCAGCGGTGGGGGAAGACAGGACTTCCGACTAACGTCCAGGAAGTCCTGCTTGCCGACGTGACGAACGTCCAACGCCGGCGAGCTCATTGGGATGTCGGATGATGGTGGGAGAAAGCAATAGGCGGGATGAGGAAGCAGGCCGAAAGTTGATTAGCGGATCTGCCAAATGTGGCGTGGGAGTGTATGCACGCAATCCGAAAGCGGTCTGACTTGTTGTGTTTCTCACCACCTCCTCGTCGTCCAACATCGTCTCCTCCCTCCCACATCGTCTCCTCCTTCCCACATCGGCTCAACTTCACAGGTAAGTGACATTTATTCTTTATTCCCCCACCGTTGCTAACTCATTCACCCAGAGTTCCATCTTTGGGTCGCGGGCTGCGGGCGCTGGCAGTGGCTTGTTCGTTTCTCGGTAAGTCCTTTTGCTGTGCGCGTGAGCTCGCTGGCGTTGGACGTTTGTCACGTCGGCAAGCAGGACTTCCTGGACGTTAGTCGGAAGTCCTGTCTTCCCCCACCGCTGGACGTTTGTCGCGGTGGTTCGGGGTGCACGACGCAGGTCTCCTTCTGTCCGCACATGTTCGCTTACACACATCCATGTAGCACTCCGCCCATTCTTCAACGTCGTCACGTCCTTCAGCAGCGCCGTCCCGTCCATCAGCGCCGTCCCGTCCATCAGCGCCGTCCGCGTCCATCAGCGCCGTCCGCGTCCATCAGCGCCGTCCGCGTCCATCAGCGCCGTCCCGGTCCTTCAGCGGCGTCCCGTCTTTCAGCGCTGTCACCGCACTCACGCACCGTCCTTGAACTTCCTCAAGATGGCATTCAGGAACCCCACATATGTTGATCACCCTTATGCTCACGTCACTGGCTCATTGGTCTGATACTCAGAGAAGATCACACACCCCCGGTCCGGCGCAGCTATCCTGTGAACGCGTTCCACGGGTATCCTACTGAGTTTGGGGATGCACTTATACTCCTCCAGAAGTACCCTTGGGTCTATACCTCGCCCAATCTCGAAGTCATCCCAATATTCGACCCTGAACCTGTGGACTTGCGCGCACGCCGAGACGGCCGGTTCGGGCTGGAGGACTACGCCTGCCACCCCCAAGGCCACTCAGAAGATTTCCCATGGACTGCTGTTGTACCCCGAAAACCTACGACGAGTGAGGCGATGCGCGCCCACCCATACCAGTTGCTTTGGTACGATGTTATCCCCTCGGACTGGGTTAAACCTCCTGGATGCGCGTTCATCAACATAGGAACCCTAGATTTGGCACTTTACACGGAAATGTTCGTGAAGGCCGTGGAGATTAACACCCACGCCGTGTCCATTTGGAACACTCACCCTGTTCCCGCGGACATGGTCACCGCCGCTCGGTCGCTCTTCACCACCCTCGAACGTCTCAAGTCCTTGCCTCTCAGCTTTTGGGACATGGCATTGCAGTGGACGCAAGTCCAGCGGCTTGCGCTGGACTTGGTGGCCATGGACTCTTATTACGGGTACTACCGCGACCAGATGATCCAGCGTGACAAACGCCAGAAGCTCAACCCCAACCTCATGGGCTGCTTCACCACAAACCCAGCTGTCGTGGACAACATGTTTTGGGCTGGCATTCCGGTCATCTACCTTCGCCAAGAGACTGATCCCAACACGTGGCACATTCGCACATACCGTGTCGCTGACGACTTCTGGATTCCGGACGACGTGGAGACAGGGGATTGGCGGTGCCCGTGGGAGAGGAAAACAATCCCTTGCAGGAATATCTGGTTGGCCGCCCATGGTTCGGATCGCATCCGGATGAGCCGGCCATTTGGTCGGTACTTTGAGGATATCGCTTCTCTCCCTTCGGCACCGTCTCGCCAAGTCGGTTATGTTTTCCCAGCACCTCCTCCTCCAGCCACTGCTTCAACACCCTCGTATCACAGTGAATACACAGAGGACGTTATCCCGCCACGCAGCCCGTCGCCAATGTCCATGCATTTCGATCCGGAGCCGGAGCCGGAGCCGCCAATATCTATGACCCCTGCGCCGCCTTCGTGGAAAGGCAATGCCAAACTTGTTGAGCAGGGTGGCATCAAGAAACTCTCCCGGGCGGACAGGAAAAAACAGCAACGTGCTGACGCCGCAAGTATGTTTTGTTTCTTTGTTTTCATTTTCCCACTTATTAACCGCGCACCAGGTTTCATCCAGTCTCAGGCTGCTGGCTCGTCTTCCGCCGCCCAAGTCTACGCGCCGCTGCACACCCCGAAGGAAGTGCGCGCCTTCAATCGCAGCAAGTGGGAGGTCGCCAAATCTCCTATACTTCCAGGGTACTCTGCGGAATGGACGACCGCCCTCCGCAGCGTGAACCAGCACCGCCCTCTGCACAACCTCATTCCCATGTCACTATGCGGCAACATGTTTCCAGACCCAGGGTATTTCGCGGTGGTCAAACGGCCCAAGTTGGAGGCATCCGTTGTGGCCTGGTTGTACACACGGGCCTCACGATGTGGCCAGATGCTTCATCCGTTCCAGGGAAACATGCCCGTCGCCAATGCCTCAACTTGGTGTTTGTTCTTCTCTATCTGGTCCACCCGCGTCCCGGCACCCACGAAAGCATCATTGCCTCCATCCAACTTGAGTGATCGACCAACTCACATCATTGAACACTTGGATGATGCTCTCAAGGCGGCCAGAGCAATGTTCGGCCCTGAGCTTGTTGAGAGCATGCAGCTTGACACTTCGCAGGTTCACTTCCACGACATGACAATTTCTGTTGTGAACGGCCGCGCGCAGCACCTCACTGACCCGCTGCTCCGCCGCATCACCTGGGAGCTCGCAGAGCTGAACTGGCGGTATGATTTGTTAGCTCTGGATCACGTGGCTGCCAGAGATTGCTGGCGCGGCGAGGAATCATCTGATCAGCGCATGGAGATGGTTCTCGATGTCTTCAAGCCTGGCCGTGATGTAGTCTGGTGGAATTCTGACTTTCCAGCAGTCAGTCCTTCCATCACCGACTCATCCATCCGCACACGGCTTCCGGCATTGCTCGCACTGCGTCGTCTCATGTGCGCATGGCTTGAGTGCCCTCAGGACATCAAAACGTCATATTTTGTGGACCCCTTGGACACGTCGCCTGTGGCATACGATTTTGAGCGCCGTGTCCTGCTGAATTACTGTGACTCGTTCTACGCACACTTCAGTCGTCCTCCCATCATCCCTATGCTCTTCCCAACGTCGTGAAATGCTTCTCTTCAAGTAGTATATCTTTGCTCTGTACATGTATCTGTGCCTGAAGCTGCTTTTGTTGTCGTGGCTGTAGAATAGTTCCCTCAATTCTCATTATTGTACTTCAAATATATCGAAGCAAACCTATTCACCACACCTATTCCGGCCTCCAATTATTCCCGATCCACACTGCATTGGTGCGCTCCTTTGCTTCATCGCTATCACTCCATTCTTCCTGCACAGATGAGTTGGAGGACACTGAAAATAGGCCTTCCTCCACCGAAGGACGGTCGTTCACCTTCCCCCAAGAAACCTGCTGAGCTTCACCAACTCCGTACCTCACATGATATCAAGAATGCATACTCACGCCGGCAGAACACTGTCGCCACTCCAGCGGGAGTGTACACCTTTCGAGCAGGTGGTCCATCATCCACCCCAGACTCATCAATCCACTCCGCCCAAGTTCTTGGCCAGCCTCCATCTGCTTCCCCCCGATCATCACCATACCTTTGTGTGCCTAGCCCTGAGCCTGGCTGGTCCAGCTCGTTTTCAGATCCTTATGTTCCTCCCACTCCTACAACAGTTGTCAAAGTCTCTCGCTCCAAGAAACAGTGGGCCAGGTGGACCACTGATGTTATCCCTCATCTAGTCGAGCCATATCTTTACCTCATGCGGGTCACTGATTCCTTGTGATATCTCTACCATGATCAAGAGATTGTTTGCACCTGTGGACGGGCTCAGTGTCGTCAATTAACTGTAACATGTTTGTATTTTGATGGTACTGTCTGCACACTGTTTTTATGCTCCAGTTGCTTATTTAAAACTTCTAGCTTTGAAAGATCGTACAATCATCACCTGTCAGTGCTCTACTGCCCCACACGTCCTGCTCGCTCTTGGTTACTTTGCATGTTCTCCTGTCGCCCCCACCCTTGCTGTGGATCTGAAGCTCCTCGAGTTTTCCCGGCTGCAATTTTTGCACCTAGTTCCTAACACAACGGGCTGGTGTGATGCGATGGAAAGCTTTCTTAGTGGCTTGTTGTTCAAGCTTACAACCAGGGTCAGTATTTGGGTACTCATCATCCCTTCTTCTTTCATTAACTCTATGAACAGAGCAGCCTCAGACGTCGCTTCAGCAACTGTCTGTGATGGTACTACACCTTGCTGGATTCAACTGAAGTCCACATTCAATGTTCTCTCAATGTTGTGCGGCAGGATCTACTGGCCAGCAACCACCCAGCCATGTCGGCAGCTTCTTCTTCCGCTGAGACCCACACATCTCCGGAGCATGCATCTCCACCTCTGCCTCCTTCATCTCCACCCCTGCCTTCATCTCCACCACTGGACCCTGATCCTTTCCCAGATGGTCCAGGGAGTGAAGGCCTCAAAAGACCCAGTGAATATCTGCGACGGCGTTGTCCCTTGTGTTTCGGAGGGAAAGTTGTTCATGATCCCAGTGTTCTGTAAGTCATATCTTGTATATATCCCCCTCTCGATGCTTATGAAATATAGTGCCGACTTCATTGTATCCCTGGATGCTTGTTTCACTCAGAAACGCAACAAGAGCACATCTGCTCGTGATCCTAGCTACAGGGGCACTCACCGTGCCCATCACAACACGTGCTTTCTATCAGAGACAGAACTGCATGATATGGAGAAGATGGTGGCGGAGCTTCGAGGGGCTAAACCTACCCCAACCACAGAGTCCACTGACCAGAGTGATGACCATTTGGAGCCTGGCATGCAGCTTCCCACATCTGTCCTCAATGACTGTAATAACTCCTTTAAGGCAGCTGACGAGAAAAGGGAGAAAGCTAGCACAACTTTTTTTGCTGATACGGGAATCATGGCCCTGATCTGTTGGCATGACAGACTTTTGTTTGCTGCCAATATGACTCATGCTGGTGAGCGACAACACTATGCTCTCGCCCTCCTCCTCAAGCTGTTGAGCCACATCCCATCCAACATGACTGTTGGGCTCTTGTACAATATCGCCTGCCAGCTCAAGCGCAGTATGATCAAATTTGGGTTTCTCAAGGAGTTCTTTCCCAAGATTATCTTTGCTGTATCTGTGTTCCATGCATACGGGCATCAATGGGCCTGCCAGGTGGTATACCATCCCAGGAAGTGTGAGGGATTTGGGCTCTCTGATGGCGAGGGCTGTGAACGTTTTTGGAGCTCAATCAAGAAGCTCATCCCAACATTACGAGTATCAGGGGTTTGTTTATTTATTTATTATTATGGCGAGATGTCTATCAACTGACTATCTCCACAGTATCATCAACGATTATTCACTCTCGACTTATATACCAAGCACCTAGAGCACAATTCTCTCCTTCACTTGGGCTCTTAGCTTGCCCGACGTTGGCAGAAATGTCAGGTCATGAAAGCAGCATCTAGGCAAGGCCTTGAAGACTCTGCCATACCCATCGAGACTCTGCGAGAGCAGTGGGCCCTTCAAACAGCATCTCAGACTGCTCCTATGCCACGTAAGTCCAGTATTCGCCATACCTCCTGGATTTCTGATGTTAACTAAGTACAGGTCAATCCAAGAACAGAGGTGCTCAAGCTGTACAGACTATCATGACCTTAGATGCCAGCATTGCGTCAGAGCGTGAAGAAGTCACCAGACTTCACACATTGACAAATGATGTTGCTGCTGATGCTGTTTCTGCCTTTGAAGATCTACGCAGCACAAGGGCTTACCTCAATGGCCTTATAGCCCGTCGTGTCCGCCTTTATTCTGCCCTTGGCATTGCTGAGTCAGAGTCACTGCTTCGTCTCAAGCAGAGCAAGTTTCTACAGCAGCGTATGAATGCTTTGGCCATTAAGCACCGTATGCGGGACAAGTTGAGACAGAGGAAGTTTGAGAATGAAAGACTTGAAAGGGCATATCGCAGGACAGTTAACGGTGTGTATCATGCCATATGACTTATACTTATCATTTTCTTATGATACATGCAGAATCTAAGCACAAGAAGCACATTGCTGGATCTATGCAAAGACAGGAACCCACAGTTCAAAGGCTATCCCAGAAGTATAACGAACTTTGCCGCAGCATGGCCCATCTCATTGAAACAGGGAATGCCCCAGCAGGGGCAGTAGTTCCTGAGATTATTCCCCCAGGTGGCCTATGGAAGCTTGATGTGGATGACACCATTTGGCAAGATATTGGGCTAGAGGATGATGATCATCACGGTCAGCCTCCACTGTGGCTCAGCAATGAGAAAGTACGTGCTGGCATTCACAGTATGCTGGATCTTGACCGCTGCTTGGAGGAGGAGAAGGGTTTGTTCCGGGAGAGAGTGTCATTGCAAGATTGGGTTGTTGAAGAGTGGGCTGTAGTCACAATTGCATCAGAGGAGACAGGTCAGATATTTTCTTTGTTTCTCAGTTTCACCTGCTCATTTTGGCCTCCGATAGATGACATTGACATGCTATACCGCTACCAGGACATTCTCAGTTATCTTGGGCGTCTTGCCTACACTTGGCGTCAGAAAGTTAGGCTGATTGAACATCCTTTTGGCTTAGAGTGCTGGGGGCCATCAGCCCAGCAATTGGAAGATATAAGTATTCAGGAACTCACAGCTCAAGTAGAACCTGGTGCTGAGCTGCTAGATTCTGATGATGATGATGAGAGCAGTGGCTCTTCTATAGATCAGGACAGCGATGAGGAGCTGTATGATCATATGGAGGCTTTGGTGTTGAATGAGCAGTATCAGGAGTCAAGAGATTTTATTATTGCTGAGGTAGATATTTCTCCCAAGCGTCGTAGAGTGGATTGAATTATTATTTGTCTTCATTGAGTGTTCTCAGTGTTCAAACAGCACATACTTGAGAAGACCAGTTCAGGTCAGTCAGCCTGGTCCTGGTCAGGTCAACCTGGTGCAGGTCAGGTCAGCCCAGGTCAGGTCAACCTGGTGCAGGTCAGGACACCCCAGGTCAGGACAGCCTGGTCCTGGCCAGGTCAACCCGTTGCAGGTCAGCCAGTTCCAGGTCAGGTCAGCTCTATGCAGGTCAGGTCAACCTGGTGCAGGTCAGGTCAGCCTGGTCCTGGTCAGGTCAACCCGTTGCAGGTCAGCCAGCTCCAGGTCAGGTCAGCTTTATGCATGCAGGTCAGGTCAGCCAGGTCCAGGTCAGGTCAGTTTTTGTAAGTCTTGTGAGTGATGACCATGGGTATTCTGGGCTGTTGCAATTAGAAATTAATAAACAGTTGGTCATCAACAAGCAGTGGCAAGCTATAAAGAGTGGGAGATGATGCATGTCAAATCTCTGACCTGAACTAACTACTGGACAGCAGAAGTTGCAGGTGTCGCAGATGTAAATCCTGCCATATGCTACCGGAGAAGTTGGGAGAATTTACTGAAGTCCAAAAATGGATATGACTTAACTATCCAGTTTAGCTTTTGAGATACAAATAAGGTCAGCACTGCCCTAGACACCTTGACGGAATTGCTGCTAGGCGTCCAGACAAAATTAACAGAACCACACTGATTCTTGGAAGCTGGCTTCAACCACCCTAGAATTCAGAGCCTTGAATAATATTATATCCATACTAAAACCTGCAGCAAATAGCCCCACAATGGCCTGCTACCAGCCAACCAGCCAGAAAAAAAATCTCTGGGGGGGACCCCAGACACCCCTCTAATCTGACCCCCTGCCCACCCCAGGTCAGTCCCGCCAGGTATCCCTGACCAGGCCTGGATCAGCCCTGCCCTGACCTGGAATTGCCCTGACCTGACCTGGAATGACCTGGTCCTGGTCTGGGAACCAGGTCTATTAGACCCCTTATCTGACAGGTCTAAGGGGTCTAATAGACCTGGATAAGAGGTAGCCTGAAGTGCCGCATCAATGAACTTGTGAGCGATCCATATCGAGGACGCGTCTATGTTGTCCAGCCATTCAAGCCAGTGCTCGAGCTTCACATCCCGTATCATTTGGACGTACTCAGCTCGCTTCTTTCTGTGTTCTTCGTGCACCGGGTCTGCCATTATCCCGGAGCGAACTTTTAGGTATACCTTCTTCGCCAGCCGTCGAACTTCTCCTCTGATCTCTGAGAGCTCCCTCGACCACCAGCGTTTTGTGTATATGGAGGGTTTCACCTTTGGAATGTGAGCATCACGCACCCGTATCATGATTTCGTCAAGCTCCTTGATCGCGCTCTCCAGCTCCCCAATGTTACGTATGGGGGCCATTCTTAGCCTGCGCACTTCAGTTGTCATCGCCTTACTGAAATCCTTCCACGGGGTTGCCCTCCAGTCGAACCTTTCCTCCGCCTCGATCCTCGCTGGCGTCAGATCCAGCTGCAGTGTCATCGGAAGGTGGTCAGTTTTCGTTGGGCGCTGCCCTGGGTCGACTCTGCAGCTTATTACCCCATTCAGCAGTGCATCGTCTACCCACACATTGTCTGGTCTCGTCCATGATTTTGACGATGAGTGCTCCAGGGTTGGCAGTCCCGCCGGGAGCGCCATCTCCATGGACCATTTCGCTACCATCGCCAGCAGACGCACTGCCATCTCGTTCGCCGCAGATGTGAATAGCTGCGTGTTCCGCGGGTCATCCCACATTGGTGAATGTCGATTGAAGTCGCCAATCCATACCATCTGTATGTTCTCCCCGTCCTCCGGTCTCGCCTCGGGACTCTCCAGGTAAGCATCCACGGCCTCCATACTCGCGTCGTTCTGTTGGTTATTGTAAATGCTGAAAATCCTCAGTTTACCAAATACCCCTTTTATCTCGATGGCAGCTACGTCCACCGAATTGACCGGGAGTTGCTCCCAACTTGATGAGTCCAGTGCAATATTTACCATGAGTAACGCTCATGTTGTTTTCTTCTGCGTTATGTCGTGGCCCTTTGGATACACCATGGTCCATTCTCCCGTCGATCTGGTCTGCGGCCTGAAGTCGAAGCCCGGCTCCTGGATCCCTACCACGTCAAATTCTCCAATTTGCATCCTACCCAAAAAGTCAGTTTGGCTTATAAATGACTTATTCACGTTACAGTTCGTTAATCTCAGCTTGGGGTTTTCCTTCTCCATCTAATTTGCTTCGCGGCCCTGCTGGCCGATCGTGTTGTTGTTGTTGTTTGTGTTTGTGTTGGTGTTGGAGTCCGGGTTCGCATCTTGGTTTTCTTGTGCGGCGGTCGCCTCTGTTTGTGTTCTGTTTGCGCTGTCGGTGTTAAGTTTGTCAGTTCCCCCTCCCTCCTTTCTCCCCATCTCTTTGGTGAATCCCGCTCCCCATGTATTCCCCTCAATGAATTTTTCTCCCGGTGCCCGACCTGCTCGCAGCGCCGCTAGCGCCTCCTCAGCTTCCTGGATGCTCATCGCTGCCAGCGCCATCTGAATATCGAGGGACCTCTTTGACACCATCTCCTCGTTGACCCTCTTATCGACCCTCGCATCCTCCGCTGCTTTCGCTGTAGCCGCTGCTTTGTCCGTACGCACCTTTTCTGCCTCCCTGTCCTTTCGCTTCCGGGTCTGTTCGGCTATCTCGTCCCTTTCGTCGTCCGATTGCGGACCATCCCTTCCCTTGGTCGATCTTACTACCTTCCGCTGAGCTCCCCACTTGGGTTCGTTCATTCCGTGTACCGCCTCCGTCCATCCTGTTGCTCCGTTTCCGTAGTCTTTCCGATGTCCTGGTTCCACGTCCGACCAGCCTTCAGCCAGCGTTTTGGTGTACAAGTTCCCTCCCCCGTATTCCCCGTTCTCGTCCGCGTACAACCGTTCCAGTGTCTCCTCGTCGCCCTCGAGCAGGAAATACTTGAACATATTTTCGGGTGCTTTGATGTTGGCCGATTTGGTTGCCGCCTGCATCGCTGGACACAACCTGTCTCTCACTCCATGTCCGTGCTCCTAGCAGTTGGCGCACCAGTGCTCCGCCGGGTCGCCTCCTCGTTTTTCGCATACCCCTGCTCGGTGGTTCTCGCCGCAGAATTCGCACACTTCGTGTTTGCATGGACAGGTGTTGGCCACATGCCTGGGGTTTAACCTCTGACATTTGAAGCAACACTGCACCTCCGAGATCACCTTCCGTGCTTTGTTGCTCCTGCCCCCAATGTATAGCCCTTTCCAGATCAGTTTGTTCGCGGCCTGAGCCGAACTCACTTTTACCACCGCGAACGCAGTCCGCTGTCCTGGTCTCCATTGGCTTGGGTGCTTGATCCACTTGAAACTGAGCATGCTTCCTTTCTCGATTTCGTTGTGGTCTTCCGCTTGATCCATCTCTTCTTGCTTCGTGCCGAAACCAACTGGGATGTTCTCGACCATCAGCGCATACTCCTCCCCCTTTATCCCTAGGTGCGCTCCGAACCCCGCTAGGAAAGCCACCTTGTTAGCCTTAAGCCAAGTCGCTGCCTCCTTTGTCCTCATATCGTATACCACGTCCCCTTTTTCCAGCGTTTTGGCCCCTAGGAATATCACCCACTCTGGTACGACCACCCCGTTCTCCTTTACCGCCTCTAACACCCTGTTCGCCTTGAGCATCAGTTCCTCCGGCTCATGGCGCTCGACCAGTTCTCTGTTCCCCAGTCTGATGAATAGGACTTTCCTGCTCCGCTCGTTCGTTCTCTCCATCGCTAATTTCGCGGACGGGGTAGTCTTGACCGCCCCCACGTATGAACTCGCTGGGACAGTGTTGTCCGCCCTTCTTGCTGCCGCGCTTGCCGCTATCGCGTTCTGCTCCTCCACTGCTTTCGTGATGGCTTCCATTCTCTTCGCAGACTCCTCCGCTCTTACCCTTCTGTCCTCTTCGACTTTCGCTGCCGCCTCCTCGACGCGCTTGGCTGTTTCCTCCGCTCTTTTGGATGCCTCCTTCTTGCCTTTCAGCCTTCGTTCATCCTCTTTCTCTTCCCGCAATTCTCTCGCGACACTCTCTTTCCGTAGCCCTGCTACCGTTTTCCTTACTTCATCTGACACCATCCCCAACGCGTCCTCCGCTGCCTTCCAGATTTGGGCCGTATCCTGTACCTTTGCCTGGAGGTCGATCATCTCTTGCTGCAGGTGCCCCGCACTGTTTGCGACATTCAACGCCAACTGTTCCATCACCTCTACCTTCTCATCAGTCACCTTCCTTTGCTCCGCGAGTTGCTCCAACGTTCCCGCAAGTTCCACTCTTACCATCTTCACTATCGCCACGGCCGTGCTCTCTTCAGACATGATCCTGGTGACTATCGAGAGTGCTTTGACCATTGGTACCTCTCTCAGTTCCACCGAGTTCGTCAGTTGTGCCAAAAGTTGTGCGACTACACCTGCTGTCCATTTCTGCCCGATCACTCCCCAGCCCGCTTCACTTAACACTTTCTCCGCATCCTCCAGCGTAATGACCTTCGCCGCTGCTTTCTCTCTGCTTGATAGTGGTTTTGCTTTCGGGAAGTCTCCTCCCGAACTCACTCTCGAGGACTCTGGCTTCGACCAGTTCGGGGTCCGGCTCCCTTCGCGTGACGGAGCGTCCGTTCCCCTTCCTCCGACCGTATTTATGGTCGCCATTGTAGCTTTCTTTTCTCTTGTTTAACTCAAAGACCTAGTTCTTAGCACCATATGTGTGTTTTAATGAAAGCAGATCTGAAATCGATTCCGTTTTGCTTCATCTTGGGCGAGGCGGTTCCGGGGTCCTGGTACCAGTAGTCGGAGTTGCCTAAGAAGGAGTGGTCGCCAGCAGGCTAGGCTTGATTCCCTTGCCATATATAAGTTCCCGGAAACCAGTTCACATACTTACAGTTTCTTTTTTTACGTTCTCTCTAACATTTCTCCCCACCACCGTTCAATTCTGCTTATCAAAGTTTTGGTTACCTAGTGTTCGCTCTGCAAAACGGGTACCAGTACCTTTGGAATTCACTTTAGACCTTTGAAAGTCAGTTTTAGCATCAACTGTTCCTACCAGATTTTCCGTCCTCAAGCGTTTCATACCGAAAGTCGTCGCTTGACACAGCATACTACTACTTCACATCAGAACCCAATCCATCACACTCACTAAAATCGAATCTCACTACACCCGAACAAACTAGGGAAGCCCGTTGGCAATTGTCTGAACCGGCAACTCTAGGGTAATAATCCCTTCTACCACCGTACACTGTGTACGAGGTTTTGACTCCCTATCACCCTTGGTTTGAGCTCCCAACACCCCTGACACTTTCCTTGCGCTCTACATCTCAGTCCGATGTTTTCCGGAGGTGACCGACATTTTGATCATGTCAGCCCGGACCGTCCAAGCCCTGCCGAGGTTTCTGAGGCCCAGACTCCGCACCCGGGCTTGGCTATCACATTACCCAATACACGAGGTGTCACCGCATGCATCAGCGCATCAGCAGGAACTGCAGCAGAATGATTCCCAGAATGGACACAAGTTTGTTTCTTTTGTTACGGGTAGATACACGAGGCAAGTTGCAGGCACGAGCTCCGGACCGGTCACTATTGATGTAGAATATGCTTCGGACACACCCTCCTTACCTTACAATACATATACGACCTTAGGTCGTCACAAATAATCACCTTGGTTTTCCCTCTAAATTGTGTGCACCATGTCATAAAACTAGGGTAAAGCTTCACAATAGCTATGACAAGTCTATCAAGCAAGCTGAGGCAATGGGCTCAGCTCAGCCGGGGCTAATTCATTGTGCTGAGTTTATACAGGCTGCTCTTATTTTGGTTTCAGCTGTTACAAACAGTGGTGGAGCATACAGGGAGTGTCAAGGCAGCAGCAATCCAACTTGCTCATAATATCTGTAGGCATCTGAGTGTTGATAAGACCACATCATGGTCAAAGCAACAATGTCATCCTGGTCATGTGGCATCCTGAAAAAGCTTGACGGGTGATGTTCATGTCCTTCCTGCCATAGCTCTGGGCCAGTCCCCAGACCTAGGAATGAATCTGTAAATGAATCTGAAGATCGAACACAGAGCTATGATCTCATGCTGTTCATATGAGCTCACTGACATGCAGCAAAGCAAATGCTGTCCACATTTGAATTTCTGACCATTCTCAAGTCCCCATATCTGATAGCTGCAGAAAGAGATATCTAATCTTGTGAACCAGGACAAGAAATCATCTCTTCACCCCACATTGGTATAAGGCATGGATAGTCTTGCACATGGTGTGTGTGTGTGGGGGGGGGGGGGGGGGCAAGAAATATCAAACAAAGATGTAACTGTCAACTGTCAACTGTCAGATTGTCAATCATGTATCTGTCTATAGTTTCTGTCAATCACAGAACTGTCCACTAGCTGAAAAGTGCTGTGTCACTGATTTCTACCAGGTGTCGGGTAAACTAGGTGCAGCAGCTAAGTGATACCACCACCACTCCACTCTTTTGTCTGCACCAATACTGCCTACATAATAAGTACTACACTACTACACAGGTCACACATGGGGGCTAGGCACAGACATGGGCAAGGGTGGGGAGCAAGTCATGTGATGGCAGTCAGCCATTTACCGGTTGAAGGAGAGCTTTGCCTTGTGTACACATCTCACAATTTGGAAATCATAAATCTAATGTGACAGCCATATGGGCCTCACTGAGGTGATCCTGAGGCTCTGGTCCGTTGCCAACACATTACGCCCTTTGACTGGGTGCACCCACTAGGCATGTCTTGATAGCAGACTGGTGTCTTACGGGACATGTGGTGAGGCCTTCTACACAACAGCATGGAACCCATCATCACCTGTGTGTTGGCAGTGGCACAAAACGGCATACTACCTGATTATATGGTGATAGCAGTGAACACCTTACAAGCCACATTAACATGCCTTATGGACTTACCAATGTTGTACCATGACCTTGTCCTTCAGTTTACCCAAGCTCAATTATTAGGCCTGGATCTCCTTGTAATGCATGAGCATATATTTAGTCACATGATGTAGCACAAGCAGATCTATCCCCTACAACAGAACGAATGGGCTGTTACCACACCTTTACCACATATCCTACGATAACATTGTGTGGTATATTGTGCCAGATATGCTCAGCTGACTCTTTGATGGCTGTCTGTTGGCTTGTTTGTATAACCGTGTCAGCTGGGTATGGATTTATTGTGCCGGCTGGATACAAATTTACTGTGCCGGTGTGATGTCAGATTAGTGTTCTTCACTTATCCCTAGAGTTGCTGGTCCATACAAATATTGACGGGCTATCTCTAGTTTGAGTTCTCCCTGAAAGTCGGTTATTTAGTGACCTAAACATTGATTTCATAGAAGTGCCTGAAGGGGGTTGTAGGTTAGTAGCTGCAGGTAAAACCAACTGCTACCTCGAATGGAAGTTGTCTGATGCTTAAAGTAACTGTAATATTTAGAAAGCCTAGTCTATCTGAGACTATGACTCTGATGAGCAGAATCTCAGTGAAGCAAAGATGTTGAAAGGCTGTATCCTTGTGAAAGCACTTGATGTCCTAAACACAATCTGATGGGGTTCTTGACGCTCCTGACAGGCTCGATTTGACACACACACAGTCTGTCTCTTAGACTTAAGCTGCTCAGAATGCTTATGCTGGCACAGATCTAACAATCTCTTAACACAATGGGAATTGTCAATTTAGTGACTCTTAATCACTTGTTGCAAGGTTTAACTGAATCACACAGCTGTGGTTGGTCAATAATTCGTTTATTTCAAGATAAGTAGTCAATGTATGCGGTTGACACTTGTATAGTAACTGGGTACAAAGGTAGGTACTTAGGTAAGAAGTACCTGTAGTGGGCTGTAGTGTTAGGCGAGGGGGAAACTAACGCACAACTATAAACCTAAACTCCCTACCAGCAAAATCATGCTAGTCCTTATATACTAATTCTGATGTCCTTTTTGGGACTAATTTCCAGGGTCTCTGATTGGTTGCTAACCCAATCTCTACTATCTATCTGTATTACAAACACTACATACCCCAGTTTTCTTACTGACTGAGACTAGTGGATAGCATGGGTATGGGTAACCCACATGGGTTGACACCCATGGGTACCGTGGGTATGGGTATAGGTAGCAGTTTGTGTAACCCACGGAAACCCCTACCCATATTATGGGTTTGCCGGATTGATGGTGGAATTGGTTCTGAAGCCTGTGAAAAATATTTTGACTACACAGTTGGCTAAATCAAGTATCTATGAGCCTGAACTCTGTCTGAGAGCTTCTGATCACAGATTCTGATCTCAATTCTCAATTCTACAACAGCCATGCCTCAAAAGCCTGCAGTAACTAAAGCTGCCAGCAAAAGAAAGGCCAACTCATCATTGGCGGGAATTACAGCTAAGAAGTCTAAATCTGATCTGGGAACTTCTTCACTCACTTGATCTGCATCTGTCCACTCTGAAGCCGAAGAAGAGGATGGGCTAGTGCGTTAAGGATTTTCACAGGTTATTAGCTCCAATGAGGATGGAAACATTACCTCTGTCCGAGATGTTGGCCCTCAGGTACCCAATTCCCCCGAAACTGTTAGTGGAGAGGATGAACAAGATTGTGAAGATGCTGTTGACACTTCAGGCTACCTCTGACCTGGGCCTCTTAGGACCTGAGCGGGAAATGGCCTAAGAGGCCTGGTTTCTGAGCCAGGTCCTGGTCTGTGCAGGTCTGGTCTAGGGTTCAGGTCTGCTGGTGCTGGGGCTAGGTCCAGGTCTGCCTGGCTGGACCTGGGTCTATTGGGGGGGGGGGGGGGGGGGGGGGGGGGGGGTGGCTGGGGTCCTCCCCGGCAATTTTTTTTGGCTGGCTGGCTTGTGGCAGGGTGTTCTGGGGCAGTCTAGGGCAGCTTCTAGGCATGCATATGGTGCTCTACATGGCATCCAGGAGACAGGATGTGGTGTCTGTGATATATTTGTGTGATGCATGACACAGGGTGAGGTTGATATGATCACTGCTGGAGACAGTGCCTTCCGTGTACTTGGCCCATTCTCAAATAAGCTTGACTTGATGTCAGTAAAAGCAACAGGTGAAGAGGAACACATGCAGTTTACATCCACTTTAAATAATAAATTTGTTAGTTGAACACAACTTGGGCACCAGAGAGGACTTGGATTCTATCAGACTGGTCTGGGAAGACTGAACAAGGTAGCATGTCCCCTGCCACTCTTATCTCCCCTGTATGCCCTGACTGAATGCTATGCTTCAAATATGTTATGGTAGTTCTGCTAGATGACTGTCCTGGACGGAGAAAGTACATGACTAAGAGTGTGCACCATTGATTGTACATTATAAGGGATTGACCAAGATCTGGACCTGGGCCTGGACCTGGGAGTTGGACCTGGACTCTGGATCTGGGACCTGGGTATGTAGACCTGGACCTGGGGAGTTGGACCTGGACCCAGGATCTGGACCTGGACCTGAGGAGTTGGACCTGGACCTGGACCTGGACCTGGGGGTGTGGACCTGGACCTGAGGTGTTGGACCTGGACACTTCAGACTACCCAATTTGGGGGCTCTAGTATGCTTAGAGCCTCTTGGGAGCATGGATTTCCAACACCTACTATGGTATGATGGGTCAGTAAATTAGTGGATGAGTCAGTAACTTAGTTGATGGGTCAGTAAATTAGTGATGGCGTCAGTAATTTAGTGATGGGTCAGTAAATTAGTGATGGGTCAGTAAATTAGTGATGGGTCAGTAAATTAGTGATGGGTCAGTGATGGGTCAGTAAATTAGTGATGGGTCAGTAAATTAGTGATGGGTCAGTAAATTAGTGATGGGTCAGTAAATTAGTGATGGGTCAGTAATTTAGTGATGGGTCAGTAATTTAGTGATGGGTCAGTAAATTAGTGATGGGTCAGTAATTAGTGAGGGGGATGGGTCAGTAAATTGGTGATGGGTCAGTGTCTGTCAACACAATTTTGACAGGTCATGTGATCACAAAGTCAATGTTAAGATCATGTGACTAATTTAGATAACAACTGATAAAGGCATATCTCACCCAATATCTGGTGGATAAGGTTGCTGTAGGACTCAAATTCAAGGTATTGTATAGTGGAATCGAGATCAAGAGGGCCTCTACTGCCATCTAATTTATTTCGACCTGCAGAAGGGTGAATAGAGTGGATATGCTAATTTTGGGTGAATATCAGCATTGCTGAGGCTCTGCCAGGATACCAATGCTGCTCCAGGATATCAGAAACAGGTACTGGAGGTCTTACAATGATATCAGTCAAGTCAGAATAGGCCAGTTCCATTTTTGAGAGAGAGAACCAGGACTTGACACACTCAGGACATTGCTCAGTACTGCAACTCTAGTGTGCCTTGGAAAGTTCCAGCATCCATCATGAAAAACAGAAGTGGCCTCTTATGACTTCACTAATATTATTGTAGGACCTCTAGTACCTGTTGGGGATGTCCTGAAGCTGCATTGGTATCCTGGCAGAGCCTCAGCAATGCTGATATTCACCCAAAATTAGCATATCCACTCTATTCACCTTTCTGCAGGTCGAAATAAATTAGATGGCAGTAGAGGCCCTCTTGATATCGATTCCACTATACAATACCTTGAATTTGAGTCCTACAGCAACCTTATCCACCAGATATTGGGTGAGATATGCCTTTATCAGTTGTTATCTAAATTAGTCACATGATCTTAACATTGACTTTGTGATCACATGACCTGTCAAAATTGTGTTGACAGACACTGACCCATCACCAATTTACTGACCCATCCCCTCACTAAATTACTGACCCATCACTAAATTACTGGCCATCACTAAATTACTGACCCATCACTAATTTAATGATCCTTCACTAAATTACTGGCCCATCACTAAATTACTGGCCCATCACTAATTTAATCACCCCTCACTAATTTACTGGCCCATCAACTAAGTTACTGACCCATCACTAAATGAACCCTCACTAAATTACTGACCATCAATAATCTACTGACCCACCACTAATTTACTGGCCCATCACTAATTTGCTGACCCATCACTAATCTACTGACCCACCACTAATTTACTGGCCCATCACTAATTTGCTGACCCATCACTAATTTACTGACCCATCCACTAATTTACTGACCCATCCACTAATTTCCTGACCCATCATACCATAGTAGGTGTTGGAAATCCATGCTCCCAAGAGGCTCTAAGCATACTGGAGCCCCCCAAATTGGGTAGCCTGAAGTGTCCAGGTCCAACATCTCAGGTCCAGGTCCACACACCCAGGTCCAGGTCCAGGTCCAGGTCCAGGTCCAACTCCTCAGGTCCAGGTCCAACTTCTCAGGTCAAGGTCCACACATGGGTCCAGGTCTGGGTCTGCTAATCCCTTATAATGTTCAATTAACCAAATTCAGAAAGTGGGAATCCTCTACTCATTGGTGCACACTCCTAGTCATGCACCTCCTCCGTCCAGGACAGCTATCTGGCAGAACCACCAAAACACCTTTGAAGCATTGTATTCAATCAGGGCATACAGGGGAGATAAGCACAGCAGGGGACATGTGAAGGCATCATTTTCGGGGTGATCATATCTCTGACAAAGACCTCACACCATAGAAGCAGAGATATGAGTCGCTCTATCCTGTCTGTCATGCATCACAAATATATCACAGACACCACACCCTGTCTTCTGGATGCCCTGCAGAGCACCATATGCATACCTAGCAGCTGCCCTAGACTGCCCCAGAACACCCTGCCACAAGCCAGCCAGCCAAAAAAAAATTGCCGGAGAGGACCCCAGCCACCCCCCCCCAATAGACCCAGGTCCAGCCAGGCAGACCTGGACCTGGCCCCAGCACCAGCAGACCTGAGCCCTGGACCAGACCTGCACAGACCAGGACCTGGCTCAGAAACCAGGCCTCTTAGGCCATTTCCCGCTCAGGTCCAAAGGACCTAAGAGGCCCAGGTCAGAGGTAGCCTGAAGTGCTGTTGAAGATGATGAAGCAGTGCTGAGTCAGTATTCAAAAATATGTTCCAATCATAACCACTCACATGTAATGAACAGAGCACATGTCTCGGAAATGGGTCTCCTGCATCTATGCATTTTTCAAACCGACCCCAACAATTGAGCATATGGAGGGCCGCAAGTGCCACACCTTCAAATGTGCTGCAAAGAGCTGTACACACTCAATTCAGCATTATGTGGATGGGAAGGACACACAGTCCATGGGGAACATGTTTCAGCATGCAAAGAAATGCTGGGGTGATGATGCAGTGTGTACAGCCGACCAGGCCCGTGATGTGACAGAAGCTCGCAGTAAGATTGTGAATGGAATCCTTTGAGATGGTTCAATTACTTCAGCTTTTGAGAGGAAGGGAAAGGGGAAAGTCTCGTACCCACATAGGCAGCATACAAAGAAAGAAACTAAGTACATGCTTCTTGAACTGTATTCCACATCACGACTGATGTGGTTTTGACAGAGCAGAGATTGTATGTTGGGTGTCCGAAAGCCTGCGGCCCTTCCAGATTGTTGATGACAGGGGTTTTCAAAGCTTGATGAAGACAGGACGTCCCGGATATTACATACCATCTCCGTCAACGGTATCTTGTGATGTGAAACTAGTATTCACAAAGTCACGTAACCGCATCACAAAGCTTCTAAAGGTAAGCAGTGTTTTTTAATAGTCACATTCACCATAGCTGAGGGCACGTACCATGTAGGAACACAATGGAGCTCTAAACTTTGCAACCAATGCATGGACTTCACCAAACCATCACCCCTATATAGCTGTCACAGCCCACTTCGAGATCAAAGCCAAACTGATTGGGCTTCTCTTGGACTTGGTTGAGGTCACAGAGGTACACACCATATTGTTGAGCCAACAGCCCAGTTGAATCTGTATCCATCTAGGCTCACTCTGGGTTGAACCTCTCGCCACTGCATTTGCAAAGATACTGGACGACTTTGGAATTGGTGACAAGGTCAGTGCACTCTTGAAACTGCTAAGTCTATTGATGCTTACCCACTGTTATCAGCTCCTCAGTATTGCATGTGATAATGCGAGTCCCAACAATACCACAATTATGGAGTTGGTTGACCTTGTACTAAACTTTCCTGGAGACGCCAACCACACACAATGCTTTGCCCACATTAGCAACCTCGTGGCAAAACATTTGACGTACCACATAAGAAGGCAGACAAAGCTTTAGACGATGCAGAGAGGGCATTGCTTGAGTTGGCAGAAGGAATTGAGATTGAGGAAATCGAGACGAGACTGCAGACACACAGAGAGGATGATGAAGGACTAGAGGATGCTCTCAGTGGGTCCTGCCGAGGAGATGGCTGCTCTGTGTGCAAACATAGCTCCAGGTTAGACTTGTGCTGGTGAAAGTAAGTGTCATATTCGACTCACCATAGTTGTGACTTACAATGTCCTCGCAGCTTCGCAAACTTTCTTACAAGATCATCAACTCAACCACAAAACTTCTGCCTGCGTGGAAGGCTGCACTCGATGATGCAAGAATGGCTGTGCGTAACATGCTGCACGATGTGGCGACTCCATGGAACTCGACTTTTGATATGCTCGAGTTTGCGTTGCAATACCAGAAGCCTCTGAGAAGGTTTGTAGGGGATCCAGACCTCAAGCTCGGGCAGTATGCATTGACAGCGACTGAGTGAAGGATCACAGGACAGTTGTGTGATGTTCTGAAGGTAAGTAGCACATGACAATTTTCTATATGCTTCCTCATGCTCACGTTCGCCTCAATTTTTAGGTGTTAAAAGATGCTACTCTGTTCTTCTCCAGAGGCACTCCCAACCTGGCCACAGTCATCCCCGCTATGGATCATATTGATTCAAAGTTTGCAACTGATGCTCTGAACATGGCCTTCAAACCTTCAATCCATTCATCACTCTTCCTTGCCAAGAAAACACTGAACCGGTATTATGACATGACAGATCACTCTGAGGTCTGTCACATTGCAATGGGTAAGTTCTACTTTTCAAGAAACTTTTCATCTAAGTATCAGCATATTGACATGACTTCCCAGTCCTTCATCCCCGGTACAAGCTATCTTATTTCCGGAATGCAGGATGGGACTCAGAGTGGATTGAAGCGGTGTGAAGCATAGTTCAAGAAGAATTTGACCAGAAATATGCAACCACAGCTACTAGCAAGCACAAGCATGGCAGTGATGATGATGTGACCTCTGCATCACCACAGGTGTGTCTTTTACTCAATCTGACTACCATTTCTCTTTCTAACCTTGTGGATATGTCTAGCAAACCTCGATGAACATCTTCAACAACCGGTGCCATGTGTAGCATTTAATTTTACATTGCTTTAACCCGGGATGCAAAAATGTATGGCGTGAAACATGCATTATATTATATTGGAAAATGTCTGATTATTGTAAAAACAAGCCTAAAAATCTACCCGTACAACACACATGTATATAAACCATGGAACTTGCATCCCCGCAATCCCTTCCCAACTGATCCCTGAGAATTGAGGTAAGTTTAGATACAATTTAGATTATGTGAATGAGGATATGCACATACCAGACTTTATCTGTGTGGTAGACCCAGTTGGTATTCAGAGTATAGTGGTTGATTGGGCTCGCGAGACTGGGGGAGGGGGCACAGGTTGCAAGAAAGGAAAGACAGTGGTGAAGACCGCGCACAAGAGGCATAAGGCTGTGAAGGAGAAGTAGAGAAGGACAGGTACTCATCTCAAAACTTTCCTGCCTCGAGCTCCTCATTATTGTCCTGCGCAATGCCCATGCCCATTCTCACCTTCCCACATGACCCACCAGCGGTTTCAGACACACCAACACCCAGCAAGTTCCTACAGCTGGGCCGCTATGTAGTTGTGACATATTGGCCAAAGACATGCCAGTGGAACCACTCGGAAGTTGCAGTGAGTGGAGGAGGGAGGAGGCTGCATCAATATGCCTGTGTAATATACATTTGATGCTAAAATGTGATTAACACCAGGATCAAAAATCATCTAGCACAAAATGCTGGATTGATATTACAACCATGCTAAACTAACACCAAGTGGCGGCATCAAATAGATAATTTCAGGTCTATGTTAATGAAACATCTTAGCCAGTTGGCGGTGTATACCAGCATTCCGCATTTTTGACATGCTTCTTGTTAGCTCCCCTGTAGTGTTCTTATTGTACTTCTTTTGTATTGGTGGTGATAGGTGTTGTCAAGGTTGGTCTACGGCGGAGAATGGATGTTGGTTCTGATGGTTGGATGTTGTCCCTTGTTAAGTGTCGGAACCATATTTCTGGCTTGTCTGGAGGTGGTTTTCTGTACAGAAGTTGAATCCAAGACTCAAGATTTTTTTGTGATTCATTGAAGTCCGTTGTAAACACCTGAATCCATACTGTGTGCCTTTGAGTACTTAGCGGACAATTTATTTCTCTCAATTGAACATGCAATTTCCCAGTCAAAGTAGTGCAAAGTAGTGCAGGACTTATATGCGGAGAAATGCCAATCTTGTTTTCTGAATTTAGTGTGCAACCATTTCACAGTGTGACACTGGCTGAGTGTGAATCTAGTATGCCACCCTATAATGCTTGTGCCTGGGGGTGGCCTGGTTCTCACAGTACAGCCCAATTAGTCTGTTCACATACTTCCTCCACATAGAATGTATCCTATATCACCAGGAGCAGAAATTTCCATGGAGTCCAAATCTGCAATCCATTTTTGGATTGGGTATCTGTAGCAACAGATATGGTTGATTCCATTGGCTGATGAGAAATATGCACATACCCTACCTTGTTGTACCTCACCAGAAGCGGAATTCTGAGAAGAGTCTGAATCTGAGATACACTTTCTGATTGGACCAATGGGTCAGTAGATGTGGGCTCCCTGGTGGTGCTACCATATGCCCAATTTGGAAAATGGGTGACATGGGTACTATTTGGGGGTCACCTAGAAGCATTTTTCAAGACAGGTTCAGATCTGGGCATTGATCGCAATTTGAACTGTCTGATTACAAGATATCAGCAATTGATCAACTTACAGATAAAGCACTGATAAGGCTGAATATCAGCCAATTCTTGATGGGTAAGGGTGAACCAGAGCTCAAATTAAAGCTATTAATAGCCTCCACCCAAATCAACATAGCCTCTGCAGATTTAACATTCATGGGACACTGCCACACCACCTAGCACTTGTGAGAACAGTGTTGGTTATTTGGCTCTAATGGAAATATTCTTTGAGGCACCCATGCCTCTCTTGAGTAGGTATATATACCATGTGCTGAGAGAGAGAAAGAATTATCTGAAACCAACCAGAACTCAGCACATACAATCAGAAACACCCCCCCTGAGGTAGTATCTGACCTCAGATCATGTTCCGGGCTATGAAATAGTACTTTTGTATACCTCAGTACCCTATAGCTGAGCAATGTTTCATGGATAGATAGGTCAGTTCTTGGTACCCAAAATACTTCAGAAAGCATCAGAATTTCAGCAGTGCAAACAAAATAAAATAACCCACAACTACCAATATCTATCCAACCCGCTGTTGACAACAATACCTGGAGTACAGATGTTGTAAAATGGATAATATGCAAGAATTTGGTATCACCTCCATTACCCCAATTACCACCATCCACACTTGCCCCACCTTCTATGGTTATCGACACCATACCACCTCCACCCCCTCCTCTTTTGTCTGCAAATGGCAACCATGTCACAGTACATATTAGCATGGTTAAATATAAAGAACTGATTTATAATGCTCATTTAGAATGGAACTGAGGTATGGTAGTGGGACATCACACCTCGAAGTCACATCACATGATGAATGAAATAAAACAACTGAAAAAGACTTGCACCGCACAAGTAGAATAGACTCTCATGATGAATATCAACAAATAATATGTTTTGAGACTGTGTCATACAGTATCAAACCGGGATTTGGGACTAACCGGGAAGTGGGACACCGTTTACAATCGGGTTTTGTCGTTTTTGCTGTGGTACTCAAATCTGAAGAAGTATGATATGGAGTTATATACTTACCTCCAAAGTGTGAATTGTAAGTTTTGATTATGATTTAATTGTACACCAATACTCACTCTGTTTAAAGCTACCAACAAGGAACTACTTGCCATTATGTGTATACCACAGAGCATGCTATCAATATGAGCAGGCATCTCTATGTAACTGGATCAATGATCAAATCGGCCTGTAGCATTGGGCATATGTTTATGCTGGGACTTTCCATCACTAATACTGTGCACAACTGTACCAAACTGGTCATTTATGGTCTAATAGCTCTTTGGTGTTCGCTCGCACTACTGTAGTTCCAGTGAATTCCAGTGAGTAATATTATTTTTATAAAATATTCAATCATTAATTCTACTGGCCCTGATATATATCTACATTAAACAGTCTTTGTGATGTGCTTGCAGTTGGGATGATCATGGAATTCTCCCATATCCTGCACCAGAGAACATATTCAAATCCAAAGCCAAAGCAATCACAAGAAGATCAGGAAGAATTTTTCCACATCACGGCGCACCAATACTTCTGCTTAATAATAAAAGCTTTCTATTCTCAATGCAGTACCCGTATCAGCGATGAATGGGTCCGCCCAATGTATATCTTCAAACTCGCTGTCCTCCATTCACCGTCGCTCTCATCACATATTAGACAAACATCAAAGATGATGGTGCTTCCAACCAGGGCCTTTGGAATAGCACTTGTGTGATTCGACTTGCACAGTGCAAGTCAATTACACTACTATTGGACATGACATGATATTGAGAAAGTATTATCAAGTGATTGCTGCTCTTGATACACATAAGTGATGTTCCAGAAATTTTGTATCTCTCAATGATGTGGTGGTATTTCATAAAAGTTTAAAATCTGCCGGTAGAAATAGTGTTATTTGACTTGTGCTGTGCAAGTTGATTACACTAGTGTTTGACATGATATTGGTCAACTATTCTTATGTGATTATCACTCATGATTAATCACACAAGTGCTATTCCAAAGGTGCCGGTTCAATTAATGTAACAATGCTCTTTTGCAAAATATGGAAAACTGTTTCGGCTCCACAAGTGATAACATTGTCTGGGCTATGATGCATTTACGGTGTAGCTATATAGCAGGCATATTTTCACAAGCTGTGAGGCTATCAGGAGAGCTGTTTTCGAGTTTTTTGTTAGGGCTTACATAAATCCACTGTATGAGCTGTCCCATTTGACTAAAGTCTTTTTTCAGCAGTATAGGAAAATGGCATCTGAGAGTATTGGGCATGGTTTATAAATGGAATGCCACAGGTGCCGTTACTAGTATGAAACCCAGTTGCATTCTTTGATCATGTGCTATAAAGGTGGGAAACATGAAGGCTCTTTTGATCTGGGTAGGGCCCATTTATGGCCGCAATATGAGCTGTGCATCAACCTTATCTGCCCATTATTGCCAGAAATATGAGCCTATCAGTGGTTTATCACATAGTTGATCTATTGCCAATAACTTGTGATCCAGTTACTTCCATAGCAATTAGGGACCAGATTTGGATTTGACTGAAAAAGGCTTACATATGAGACCCAACTATACTGATAGCTCCCGACTTCATTTCTACCATCCTGAAGCCCCACCGGGTTCACTATCGAACTCACATGTAGCTCACACATATTATTGTATGTGGCCATCCCTATATTACTGCCCATAGCCATCCCGATATTACCGTCTGCAGCCATCCCGATATTACCGCCTGCAGCCATCCCTATATTACCGCCTGCAGCTACCCCAATAGTATTGCACACAGCTCACACAATATTATTGTGCAGCTCATACAGTGGATTTATGTAGTCAAGCTCTATTGATATCTATGTTGTAGCTCACATGTTCCATCATACTGTAGCTATCATGATAAACACGAAAGGAGCTCTCCTGATTCATCCACAGCCCGTAGCCTAAACAAAAACTCGAAAGGAGCTCTCCCGATAGCCTCACAAATTGTAAAAATATGCCTGCTACATAGCTACACCGTAAATACATTGTAGCCCAGACGTCGTTATCACTTGCGGAGCCAAGCATATCTAACATGTGATTATTGTGCATTCCGCACCGCCGGTCATATGAGAAACTCATGTGGTATGTTGTATGTAAGGCACTGGATATCTCTCAATCAATGATAAATAATTCATATGAATGACATTATCACTCATTTGAAATCACAAATCAAACATGTGTCTATGACATCATATGACTCACAACACTGTGTAAATATTAACTCAAACCCACACTAATACAATACCTATGAACCATTCAAAAAGACCAAATACTTTATTATCAGAAATAAGTAATATATTGATCCAATTATTTCTACACTATCATATATACAATGTCAACCTAAACACATGAATCAGCATGAGAAACATCAACTAACACGGAAGCTCATATTCAAATGCCAAATTCTCTACCACAGCTTCCCACTATAACCATCCAAGACTTGCACCAAAACCATAACAACATAGCCTCACATTTATTCAAATGAAACAACTTCTAGCAGAAACAACTGATATGATCATCGACTTTGTTGGAGAATTAACACTACCTCTCTGATCAAATAGATCCGCATCCTTTACATAAATATCAACAAATTAAACTTAGATTTCAAACTATCCAGGGATTTAGAATCCTGCACTATTGTATACAGGAATTGGATTCCCCACAGCAGAACCCTTCAATTTAAAACCCTTGATTTTTCAAGGTACCACTCTGAAGATGATCTCGATCAATTCTTAGATATCATATCATCTACCCATGCAACAATAACATTGCATGTGGTACAGATTGCACTAGACATATCCGGATTGCATTTATCCTAGCAGGATCTACAGTGATTTGTATCTTTCCAAGCTTTACAAACTATTATTCTTGTAGAAGAATGTGTAGATGCTGATCCAGTCGCCGCAGACTGGACTGAAGTAGATAGAGTTGTGACTGTCTTGGAGTCATTAACCTTGACACCTCCTTCTTCCCCCACAGTTGTGCATGGACAAATAGTTCTTGATGGCGCCAAAGCGTGCAATCTGCATGGTGGAGGTCACAGTGCGTGTGTCACCCATTATGGCCAGCATGTCCGCCGGCTGCATCCAGCTCGGAATGTCCACTTGTGGTGAAATGGGTGCTGTATTGGCTCCTTGACAGCCCTGGCCCTGGTGATTTTGTCCAGCCGGTACCACCTGTTGACGACACCGCATGTGTGCTGCCCCTTGATTCTCCGAGTCCTTCAAGGCCTGCTCTAGTGCCTCAAGCTCCTTGGTGTACAGGGGAGAGAAGTGTGTGTCAAAGATGCTTTGCATCAGCTTCTGGTACTCCATTATCCCCAATGGGTAATCCGGTGTGCCTTTTTTGAGCCTTGCATTCAGTGATTGGGTGTTGAAGACCAGAGACTTGCTCAAGGCTTTGGGTTTGGTGTTCCGAATAAAGATGTGGCATCTGTGCCACCTGGTCGGCCACCACAAGTGTCCCAAGAGCTTGAGCTCAATCACCCGGATCACCCCCAGAAAGAAGACGAGGATCACCCCGAGCTGGCGGGGGAGGGACCAGAAAGTGTTGAACACCAACTTGCTGTCCGGCTTGGCCAAGGGGTGTGCGAGAAGGACATGTTGGAGATCAGTGACCCAGCACTTTTCCTAGTCATTGATTGACAGTTATTATAGAGCTTGACAGATGCCTGATTGACAATCACATCTTATTGTTCTTACATCTTATTCTTTCATTTGTTCTGACTTTGTTATCTTTGTTACCTATTGTTCTAACTGTTCTTATTGTCTCAGATATTACCTATTGTCTATGATTGGTATATATTCCTAGGAGCAACAGGAAGTTCTCCAGCTTCCTAATTTCACTTCTAGGTGAATTTATATGTTTTGACTTATAATTAATTAGCTTCCTGATTCGCTTCTAGTTGTGTCTACGCTGCCTCTGCCTACACCGCGTCTCAGAGAAAACATCGATTTGATGTCAAGTGACTGTGGAAAAAAGGACAAAGTATGAATGACCATGGTACATACATTTGACATTTGATGTTAAAACGACATGAGGGATGCAAATCGATTTGACAGCTGTTGGATGTATGGTGTCTGATTGACCTCAAGGGCCACACGGGGCACATATGATGTTGGTGGTAGTCGTAGCAGAGGCAATGTTGCAGGTATCAGGAGGGCATTGAGGGCACCTCGGATGGATCTCGAGTTCAGCACATATGGAGATCGGTGATAGGCATAGTCCAAGGCTTGATACAAGCTTGTTTGAAGGTTGATATTAAAATGTGTGTAAATTATCATATCAATGACTCGGAGAATACAGGCCTAATGGTAGCTAAAAGAAGTTCTGGCCCGCACGGTGCATACTGATTCAACCAATCCGCCGTATCCATCAGGGTCTCTTCCTCTTTGATGAGTGTGCCTCAACGTGGCTCGAGTGGGTGTTGACTGACTGCTGCCACCCTTCGATCGAGGAGATATCGGTGACACGAAATTCTGAGGCTGAGAGGTCACCATATAGCTCTTTATCAGCGAGGTACATGTCGTTGTGTGTTCTGTTGATGTTTAAGCTAGATTCTGCTAGAAAATCAAACAGGCTACGCACTGATTGAGTTCAACCTCTGTTGTGTCCTTTCGCCATTCTTCCAAAGTCTGATCCACTCGGACCCAGAAGTGCTCGTCCTCGATATCTGGATAATTGACAACATGAAACCTCTGCCATTCCAATGAGCTCCTGATTCATCAATTGAAAAAGAAAGACTCACGATAAATGCGAGGCAGATATAAAGCTGCAAAGTGGCCTTCACGCGGCTCTTCCCGATGACTGTGTTTGTGAGTGCAGCAATATTACGAGTCGCAGAATCCAGCTTGAGGGACTCCGTGATCTGAAACGGGAATGAATCCATGAAAACGTGTGTAGCTAAAGATTTTGTACCTTGGTTTTCAATACATTTCTCATCCCTGTGAGCGCGGAGCCGATTGAAGTCAGAACAGTTTCGACTTGCCCCGTTTCCTTTGTGGGGGGTAATTCCGTGATGTGCAGCTCTCGCATAACATCCTAAGACACCCTCAGTTCAGTCGAGCCATTGCAGAAGTTGGAGGACATACAAGAACACTCTCCGCTGCCTTTCCGCGGTAAGATTTGATCAAAGGTGAGAGCAAAAATGCCAGAGAATATAGCTTGATGTTGGCCTGTATTGCCGCGGCAATTAGTAAAAATATGCCATGGGAGCCTGAGCTGCCAGGAATGAACACGTACTTTCAGTTGGGCGGGAATTTTCCATTCAACTGCAACAACTTCCCGTGCCGCCAGCATGTCGCGAACTTCCAGTGTGGTGGCCATAAGCAATGTCACATGTTCGCCGAGCGTGCTTGCCTGAATAGGTTTGAGATGGGAACTTCAGCCAAGTCAGAGAGGGAGTCGCACCTTTAAGAATGAGTCAAAATCAGCTGTGGACTTCGTGCTCATGCCGTGCTTTGCGCGTTTCACTGCTTGTCCATATGATAGACTGCTTCGATACTGGGCTGAAGAGTTGTCAGAATTTCCAGAGTGTCTGAGTTCGGCATCATTTTCATCACGGTCATCGCCGTCTCCGCTTGTCAGAGCCAGCGGATCATGCTGAGTTGGAGATGGGCTGGATGAATGTGACGACAAGGTTATTCTTGCACGTCGACGGAACTGCGTGGCCGGGTCTGATGGCACTTCATCCATGCTGAGGAAATTGGACCGAACAAAAAGGCTGAGAGACAGTGGGGGTGCGTGATAAAAAGGAACGGGCCAAATTGCGGCAAACACTGGCAATTTCAGGCATCGGCACGGCCACAATGGAGACAGTGCTGTTGCCACCACAGGTCTTCATTGCAATCAATCTAAATACAGTCTGCAAACTCACCTCTGTGCTCAGCTGCTAACAGACTCCATGTGGTTGTACACAATGTGCATCTGAAAGATCTTTTGTCTTGGGATCTGAAATGGAGCCTTCCTGTCTGAAATCTCACCTGTGCTCAACAGCTAACAGAACTCCATATGTTCGTGCACAATGTGGTAGTGATGCATCCAAAAGGTCTTTTGTCTTGGAATCTCAAATGGAGCTGCCTTTCGTGTTATGCTGGCCACGGCCACCTGGAGTGTTAATTGTTTGAGTGTCTTCGAGTGAGGGGAATTTGCTTAAAAAACTGGGGGTCTTAGCTTGCTTATTTGCTAAAACACACTGGCTCACCCACCATAAACACCATAATTCTCTCGAACCCTCAAGCCCCCAGAACTACACACCCAGATGCCCAAGATTAAGAAGTCGCTGCTAGATGGTGAGTGCCGCGTCATTCTCCAGATGTTAAGTTGAGCTTGACACCATGTTCGAACAGGTTTCGAGGAAGATGGTGCCGAGTCGGAAAAGGTGCGATGTCTTGCTTGCAAGGCAGCAAGTTCCGATGGAAAGGGGACTTGGATGCTACGGAGATCAGCCGCAAAGCACATTCTTGGTCCAGTTCATCTGAGTGTAATTGCTGCTGCGACGGAAGCCAGCCAACTGGCTCGTGAGGATGCCAGCCGCCTCGAAGAACCTTACTGTGATCCATCTGATGCATATATCAACCCCCGTGCTGCTGATTTGGCCACTCCCGAGCTTCAGTTTGGGCTGTTTGATCCAGCATTGGATGGGATGCCGGATCTCGGACCATGCAGTGACGACAAGGACGGATTTGCTGGTGTTCACACCCCAATTCCTACTGGAATGTTACCCCATGATCCCAGTATTGAAGAAACCCGACTCAGAGAGCAAGTACATGCGCTGTTGATGCAGGCAGAACAAGATGACGAATTTGGTGGCCTTGCTGATTCCGAAAACGACAGCACCATCACAAATATCGTTGAACAATTTGGCCTCCTTGGTACGTATGCTTTGCTTCAAAATCAATGCTCAATATTTACCAATTTTGTAGATCTGGATGACTCCGCAGCGGATACAGTGGAGTCAGTTACTGAGAACCCCGCTGCAAACAGAGGTTATGCACCTTACCCGAGTAAAATGGTGCGTACTTTTGAACATGCATTAATAAGATAGATAGCTCACACAAACTATAAGATGATGTTGCTTGACATCATAGACAATTTGCCTCGCCTGCGAATGTCCAGCAGCCAATTCAAGATGATCCTATGGACTCTGAGGGAGAGCGGTGTGAAAAACACACCTTCATATTCCAGCTTTCGAAAGATGCAGCAGCAGCTTCAAATGCTCTGCGGAAGCGAGCCCAAGGCCCATGTCTCGAGTCTGGGTAATATTTTCTATGTGAATGATATCCGGGAATCTATTGCTCGTGTTCGTCTTTGATCCTGCACTATTAAGAAACTATTGCTAACATGTGGCATTCACAGGACTTCGCCAATCCAGAAATTGCAAAGCACCTGCATTTCTACCCCAAAGAAACAAGTGGTCCCGTTGCAGAAGTATGGCAGGCAGAACATTGGACAGAATTCGACCCATCAGAGCGCACACCAATGTATGTTCAGGGTCTCAAGCAGTACTTCGTCAACGAGGTGGCACAATTGGGTACAGGGTCCTATGTTCTCCCATTGAGTTGGATCACACGGGACGGGAGACTCTGCATTGACTGCCACGATGTGACCGTACTATCTGATGTGCGTGCAGATATATTGATGGAGAATCAGCTTCTGATCTTTTTGCTACAGCTCAGTTGGCTGGTCGGGGAGGAGGTGCGAAATGTTGATGCTGACTTGCTCAAGCACAATTATTTCGAAGTTCTCGAGCAGCATGGGGGATCAATCATGTGGTCAGCAGGTCCGTCACCGTTTTGTATTTTATATATATCTTCATTGACCATATTACACCAACACAGACAATCGGCCCAAGGCCGTTCCTGATATGCCCCATCCTCTTTGAGCCTTGGCAGATAATGAGGAGCTATATGTAGTCATGGTCCCCATCTGGTGTGACAATGTGTCTGGCAATCTTTCAAAGCAATATAACAAGCACATTAACATTTACATGGCCAACTTGAATCTACCAAAACGTCTTTTGCAGCAAGAGTACTTTGTCCGATTTGTGTCCACCTCCCCACATGCAACATCATCCGAACAATTTTCTGTGGGTATGGATCAGATAAAGTATGATAATAGTCTTCTGTTCTCAAGCTACCAGGAACTAATCAAGCAATTTTAGGGCAACTCACACTCATCCGATACACTGTTATAATGCCCACACACATCGGGCATGCCGTGTAATTCTACGGGTCCCTGACTTGCCTGCAGATAACCCTCAGCAGGCAGAGGAGGCTTCGCAGATGGGTGGGGGTGCAAATTGCAAGTGCAGGAAGTGCAAAGTTGGTGGCTGAAACGATGTCACTGAATCTGATGAGGGCTACCATGCACTGTATCATGTGAGTGTTTCTAAGTTACAGTGGTACCCCACGGCTATGCAGATGATCTGAGATTGTATTTAGGCTGGCCCCGCACGATCTGCATCGGAGACCCGGCAGGAGTTGAACAATCAGATTGGCCAGGCCATGTACGGAATAGAGAAGACAGTCGTGGACATGCAGACGGCCTCTGGCACTAAGGATAAAATTGCACAACACTGGATCAACATTCTTATTGCCCGCTCGCGAGAAATGAAGTTAAACCGGCCTGGGCGGCCGATCGACGAAATTGTCTCTGAGTTGTGTTCCTGGTTCGAAAGCCAACCTGGCAAAAAAATGAACCCCTTGCTCTCGGTACAAGGTATGTCATTTGGTCCTTGTCCTTAAAACAGCAGCGTAACATTATTGCTACAGGGCTGGACCCAACACAAGATACACCGGTTGAAATCCTACACACAGTTTTACTTGGAATTGTCAAGTATGTTTGGTACAACCTGCACTCAAACTGGAAGGAGTCGCAAAGGGATCTTTTTGTTGTGCGCTTACAGTCAACTGATCTTGACGGCCTCACCATCCCACCCATCCGTGCCGCATACATGATGCAGTATTGCAATGGGCTTATTGGAAAGCATTTCAAATCTCTCATGCAGACCATGGTGTTTCACGTTCACGGCCTTGTCTCCCCCGAGCAATTTAGCCTTATTAAGGCCATTGGAGCACTTGGAGCTATGCTCTGGATACCAGAGATCGAGAAGATGGTTGATTACCTGGTAAGTTTGTTCCATGTTGACCGCATTTACGAGGTCACGGAGCTGATTATGTATTGCAGATTGACATGGAGGTCTTGGTGGCCAATGTACTGGATGCATTTGGTTCAGTTGATCCTACAAAGATAATTGTCAAGATGAAATTGCAGATTCTCCCTCATATTATGGATGACATACGGCGCCACAGCCCACTGATTGGAAAGTCTACAGAAATATTTGAATGCTTTAATGCCATCTTCCGCATGTGCTCAGTGTTAATTAAGCAACCATCAAGCTCCAAGCCGCGACATTGCCACAAAATTGGCATCTATGGATCGAGTCAAGCACATTTTGAGCGGCGGATATTGGCAGGATGGCAAGACATGGATTCGACACAGGCATCCAGATATGTCGGATCCATTTCCGGCCCACTTTTTCCCTTTTGGCGTGCTGGTGTAAGTGTTGTAGCGAAGTCGGGGGACATATGCAAATTGGGTTCATGGGTCTTTGCACAGGATTCCGAGGTTGGCTTTGGTCACATTTCACAACCTACAGATTTGAATGCTGATGCATCAATAGGGCGGCCTTGTTTCTGGTCGAATAGCAGAGATTATTCTGTCTGATGGAGCCGCTGAGGGATTCATTACAGTGCAACACTATACAATTGGCAGCACACTCCATCCTGATTTCGACATGCCGATCTTGAGGAAGCCATCCGAAGGTTCCCTGTCGGTGGCCGTCCATCCAAAGGTACCAATGCCATTTAATTTTCAATGTATAGCCTCCTGACTTAACTTGCCAGGCGGTGTTGTTTCGTTTCTCTGCTCAGCATGATTGCCGGCTTGGTGGGTGCCTCCCCTCATTGACTCGGCCCGAGGTGCAGGAGCGGCAGCCAACAGGTCGCACGGCTCAGCTAATTGGTCACACCGACGACTTGTATTTCGTGCTTAACACGCACACGCTGCATAACACCACCCTCCTTCGCAAGGTATTGCCCCCCCACCTTACAAAGCCAACACTACTTTTCCCCGACGGCCAAGCTCGCCACTACGAAATTGCCGCAAAGCTCCGGCTGATGCAAGCTTCGAAACGGGCAGCAGCTAAAACCAAACGGGCTGCTACAGCTAAATCAAATCTTGCCAAGAAGGCTGCAGCCAAGGCAGGGGATCAGGGTGATGTGGGTACCGCAGGCGCAGATGGGTCGGGGCCAGAGGAATGAGTGCTGGGTGAATGTAAATTACGTGGGTAACCACCAAAAAATCTAGCCGAACAACAAGTAAAATTATATTTTGATGCGCAAACACGGCGAAAGCCTCAGGTTGCAGGAGGGGACACGTGCAGAAACGCGTGCAGAGACATGACCGTGACCATCACGTGCCTCTGTTTATTCTGTTTACAAATTACATAACTTTTAAACCTCACCTCCGAGCGCAAGGTGTTTCCACCAGCCCACCACCACGCGCCGGCCTCAAGCACCTTCCACCAAATGTACGTCGCTTTTACTTAGGGCACATCGTGCGGGTGAAGCAAGGGCGCGCTACTGAGTCCCCGCCGGGAATCATTATGTGCCCGCGCCGAGCCCGCCGATGCCCGCGCTGCGAGTTGTTGAGCGCGCACTTACACACTGGCCACCCCTGCAGCTTTACCCACCCACATCGCCAGACATCGCCACCCCAATGCCCAAATGTGAGTCTCCGGTCCTCCGCACCGCATCAACAGGCTGACCCGCGCCCGCAGTTTAGGCCGCCGTCACTGGCTGCTTTCGATCGGTGAGTGCCGCGTTGATTCAGCGCGATGGGCGATTGCTGACGGCTCGCCTACGCTAGACGCGCTCCGGTCGCGATTTCTCAACGCCGTACCAGGCCATCACCCCCACCGCGGCTGGGTATAAATATGGCGCCTTGCTCAGTGGTGTGATCAAGCGCAGCGCTGAGGACGACGCCAGCGACTATGGGGGCGACGAGTCGGACGGTTGCAAGGACGGCACATCCGACAGCGATTATGTGGACGACCTGCCTGGCAGCGACGGCGAGGACGGCGCCCTGGTGAATGGCGCTGGCGATTCAGACGGCGACCGCATGCGCACCAGCGATGGCAACGGCGAATCCACCGCACCAACCCCTGCAGCCCATCCACGCCTATTCATAACTATCCTGCCGCGTCCCCGCCCTGCCCACGAACCAAATCCTGCGCTCGCCATCGCGCCCGCGCCTACCATCGCGCCCACGCCCGCCGCTGCGCCTACGCCCGCCATACCCCCAAAGAAGAAACACCGATCTGCACGTGCAATTCAGGAGCAGAGGATCCGCAGAAAGGCATCGCGCGCGGCCAAGCGGCTGCAGCAGGCCACATCAAACTTTGCACGCCTGAAACGCGCCTTGCAGGCGCGCAGCGTGCGCGACTCATTGTCTCTCGCGGCGCCGTTCAAGATCGCCGACAAACGTGTGGCTAAAACCGCGTACATTGGCCTGTGTGACCCAAAGCCTGCGCCCACAGCAGACCCTGCGACCTCGGACCACGAGTGCGAGCCGTGCGACTCCACCTCCGAGTTCGACTGGGACTCGGACTGCGAAGTCGACTCGGATGCAGGCTGCGAGGTCGATTCTGCAGACGAGCTGGCGGATCCAGGCCGTGAGGCGCGTGCATACCCCGCTGCGGAGATGATGGAGAGCCATGGCTTCGGCTATATGGCCTGGGACGGCAGGTGTGTGCCGCTCAGCCTGCGTGCCTCCCATCCACTAACCTCCCCGCCAGAGTTCCAAGGCCCGTGACCGACGGGTCCGGGTGCGTAGTCGCCAATCTGATTGGCAAGCCTGCAGACCCCAACTGGGAAGGAGTCCACAGGCGCGCCACAGAGCTGCTCAGGAAGGCGGGGGGGCGCATTCGGTGCACCACAAAGGATATGTACCACCGGCGCGGCAACTTCAGAGTGTTGGCTCAGGGGATTTGGTACGGTACGGGGATGACGAAGCCAGCCAACACGAAGAACACGAAGCGCAACGCGCGCGTTTTGAACTCGCTCATGAAATCAAAGGAGTTCAGGCGCGTGGTTTCATTTACGAACAGTATGCCTTTTTGATTTGAATGCCGCCTACATTATTAACTCCCCTGCCCACAGGCTGCTTCGGCACATGGTCTCCTCGCCTCCACAAATACTACGGAGACATGATGGCAGCCCTTTGCGTGCACCATCCCCATCTGCAACGGAATTTTGCCGCGGGCGAGAGTGTATTTGCCGGTGTGCCGTCACTGCCCTTGGTGATTATGACCCCACCCTTGGCGGCCACCTCATACTATGGGATTTAAAACTCATCATCGAGTTTCCTCCCGGATCCACAGTTCTCATTCCCTCAGCCGTCTTTACTCACTCCAACACCGCGATACAGGAGGGCGAAAGCTGCTATTCCTTCACGCAATATACATCCGGCGGGTTGTTCCGGTGGGTCGAGCACGGGTTCCAAGGCGAGCAACCATACCATGCAAGTCTTTCCAACAGGGAGAAGAGGGAGGAGGAGAAGAGGAAGGCGGGGAGGTGGGCGAAGGGTATGGAGATGTACTCTATGATTGCAGAGCTTAACACACTTTACAAGTAAAACTTCGCGGATATGTTTGCTAATTAAAATATTTTGACATCGGAGCGACCCCGAGTGCTCAAATAACATCACTGCAGCATAGAAAAGGACGCCGTTTAATTGAGACTGGTTTGACCACCCATGGAGCTCGGCGGGAGGTTAAAGCAATGCTGATGTTGAATGCTTGACTGATATCAAATTCAATATCGCAGCATCACTTCAATGACACTGAAATAATGTATTGCAAACGACATCCACCAAACGTTAACAATATATTGATCTAACGCCGAATGCTAGGGCCCTGGCAACGTTTTGGGGGCAATGTTAAGGAAACATTTTAGCCGTTTGGCGGTGTATATGTCACATCACTGCAACATTGTTGTCCTGCTCCTATAGCCTTTAACAGGACACCTCCGTGTCAGGTGAGGTGGACATTGTGCGAGAATCTGCCGTAGTGTTTGAACAGGAGGGTGTGTGCCTGCAATGCTTGGGGCGGTAAACAACATACCACCAACTCTACAATCTGGGTAGGCATGTTGCCAGACACTCTCACCGGCACAGTTGCCCATGAGTCTACCACCAAAATCCTTGGACTTCTGTGAACAAGGAGCTCAGCATCGCTGTCACTTATTGTGAGTTGGTCGCCAAGTTCTTGCATGGCCCAGACTTCTTTGCCCCGGTCTCGTACCTGACTGAACCCGCTGAAAGACATTAGTGACAACCTCTCTACTCCACTTACCCTGCCCATTGCAGGCAAGAGGACGGCAATGCAGGGAACACTTGGTTGCTACTTCAGGGTCCTGACCAGGGCTGATCTCTACACAGTCACTGTCTGCCACAACATGTCCATATTCAACGAGATAATGAGGAGCATATCTATGTTGGTACATTCTTTTCCACCTACTAAATTGGGCACTGCCCACATTGACTCTTACTGCACAGAGTGTGGTGTTGTTAGGCAGCATACTATACGGAAACACACCCAGCAGAATGGTGTTGTAGAGCACGTTAATCACACAATTGTTGAGGGTGTTACTGCCATGTTGACTCAGGCAAACCTTCCAGCTCAATTGTGGGGAGAGGCCCTTGCAGTGTTCATCCATGTTCTGAACTGTCGGCCCTCAACATCTATCAAGGGCCTGGCACCTTATGAACTCTGGTACAAGGAGAAACCCCGGGTTGGACACCACAGGGTCTGGGAATGTCTCAGCTATATTCATGTGCAGAAGGACAAGTGTATCACTTTTGGTCCGCATTTCAAAAAGGGCATCTTCTTAGGCTACCCTGACGGTTACAAGGCCTGGAAGTTCATCTCTCTTGAGACTGGCAAGGTTATTATCTCTGAGTGAGCAGATTTCAATGAAAGGAACTTTTGAAGGCCTGTCTGTCATTTTGGAGTCTGATGCTGATCTGAACTTCTCGATGAGCCGCACAAGACCTTTGCTCAGCTTCTGGAGGAAGCCTGCCACCTCGTTCAAGCGGTGAAGTAGCTTCAACCGCCCAGTGGTGCATTCCTCCAACACGACCTTCATCTGTTTGTTCGACCATAAGAGCTTGCTTCTTCAAGGATCAATGGGGTCGTGAAACAGAATGTACCAGCGCCACACTGAGAGCCACATGTGCTTCGCCAAAGCCTTCGAACAGGCAGAACATGTGCGGCACGCCCAGAGATGACCACGGCTGACTGTGCATTTTCTGTTTGTTTTTTACCCATTGTCAACAAGATTAAACCACCCTGTGGAAAAATTAAACAACCACACACCCTGGGACCATGCTGAAAAGGCTTCAGTGACATTATCCAATGTTGTGAACTTGGAGCTCCTCTGTATCCCCTTTGATTCCTTTGAGCCCTTTCAAAATATGGTGGCTGTCTGTTAGGACCTAATCTGGATGTAAGCCGAGAGCTTACAGCCACAGCGCAGAACACATCACGAGGACGCGAAAGCAAACACTAACAAACAACTGATATATATCTCCACTCGTAGATACATGTATTTCTACCTGCTCTCTTTTGTATCTCCCCGAAACTTGCAATCCATAAGCTTGTCGTGTTTCTTTCCGTGTTTGCTTTTCTTGATCTCTCATCACCAAAAAAGTCAATTGGCCCCGGTCCGTTGCCGAGGGTCAGGATAGGCGCCCAAAAAGCACATAATCAATGGCTTCAAAACAAGCCCTTGCTCATCTCAATTGAATCAAAACTGACAGAGATATAAGCATTTTATATTCAGCCATTAAAATCACAAAATTTGACTTATTTTAAAGCTATTGTGTACCCTCTGATCCCTTTTTTGACACCCTGCTGGGACTGCTTGACCAGCCATTGACTTCTGGTATGAGCTGTTACATCTGTGGGACTCTCAGATTCATTTTCTCTTGTAGCTTATCCTTAGACTGCATTTTTCAATGCTTCACAGGCATACTAGTCATTTACTCCTGTACCAGCTCCCCACTCCCATACCGGCTCCCTGCATCTGTGCCAGATCCCACTCCCCCGCTGGTTCCCACTCCCACACCAGTTTCCTGCCTCCCACCAGTCCCCATCCACACTCCCGGCCCCATCTGCACCCACCATAATCCAACTGTGCTCTCAGCTCGCAACCACATCCACCAGAATACAGCCTCTGGAGCTCCCCCAGGCTTACACCTGCAACACAGCCTGTGTGTGCAGCTATCATACGCTGTAACTGTACCCAAAGGGTAGAATACTATACAAGGTTAGTGTGGTTCTGGCTGGCCAGGGGGAAGTTATTCAAATGGGTTCAGCACAGCATAGGCTGGCCAAAGGGCAGTGTACAAAGCAGACTTGGGGTAGTTCTGACTGGCCAGGAGGAGATGGTCAGCACAGTGCAGGCTGGCCAGACCAACTGGGGCAGTATACAAAGCAGACTCGGTGCAATTCTGGCTGGCCAGACCCAACCTGCAACCACATCCACCAGCACCCAATCACACTCAACCCCATACATCCTCACATCCTCCTAGCCTGGCACCTGCAACCCAGCCCTTGTGAGCTCCCAAACCCATGTGGGCAGCCACTTTCACGCTATAACTATACTTAGCTACTATCTATAACTCAAATAAAATTCTGCCAAGGCACTATAAAAGTCCCGGCCATTACTGATGGTTGGACGTGGGAAATGATCATGTAGTGATAAAGGTCCTCATCTGTCAATTCCAGTATCATATCATTATAAAAGTTGTGAATTGACTCAGCACAAAATTGGAATGGGAGAGACAATGAAGGGTGTGTGTAAAGCATCACATTGAGCTTTTTTTGTGAATCCAGCAACATTGGACACCTGTTTGAGCTCAAAGCTTGAGGTTGGTCCATTTTAATCATAAGCTGAAATGAAACACAACACTAAAATATTGAAGGAAAGGAAATGAGGGTTCAGTGTGCATGTCATGGCAGGGACCTCAGCAGTGCACTGAATCCAATGTTCATGTGCAAGATATATTTGGTGTATGATAAGTATAGGGCACATATTACTTTGTATCCACAACCATATGGTTAACCAGATGTTTCCACCCTTGCATTATTTTTATTTCCTCATGGTGTACTAGTGTTGATAGGTAATACTTTCTCAGTTATGATCCCTGTGACAGCTAGATGTAGGTGTGATTGTAAGCCTGCCGCCACAGACTTATGTTTCTGGATGTTAGCTTAGGCCTTAGCTTACACATTCTGTACTACTCTTGCACAATCACACACTGGTCTTATTTTCTGTTTCTGTCTGATTATCTGCTTTGAGTGTTTTCTACTGCAGAATGCAGCAGATTTCCAGTAATTGAGCAGCTATTTTAACCATCAGACTGGGGCCAATAGGCTGCTATAAGTGCAGCATCAATAATTTAAAGCTTGTGCTTGTGTTATAGGTGCCCATTTGATTGTCAGTGATGGTCGGGATAAGCCCCCAACAAACATATGATCAGTGGCTTCAAAACAAACCCATTGCAGTCTTTGCTGGTCTCAGGCTGCAGGTCATCAAACTTTACAGCCAAGATGTCTCACTGGATACTTGTAATCATCTTGAAATATATGGCTCAGGGTGTAGTTGAATTTGTGCCACCTGTCAGAACTGCTTTCGCCGGCGAGCTTGTGACTCACAATAGCTTCTGCACCTTGGACTCAACTTACCTTGAACCACTGGCTTCACGATGGTTTCAACGCTGCCGACCGAGATTCAGGCCAAGATTTTAATGGAGTTGCGGATGCTCAAGCACTTGGGTGTCTTATAATACATGACAGAGATGGAATTGAAAGCCTTCTGGGACCTTTCGCCCGACGGCCGCGTGATGTGCAAGCTGAACTGGATATTGGCTGAAACCGGCACTGTAAATGAAGAAAATGTGAGTGTGTTGCACACAATTGTACTCGATGTGATCCTACCTTGAGCAGGAAGCTAGAAAAGCGTGTGCTGCCCGGCTGCTCCATTGATAGAGGAGTTAAATGTCCGCTGCAAGCACATTCTCAACCTGGTCAGAGTTGGAAAGCTGAGGAAGCCGAAGAAGCTCCTGCTCACCTCCAATGTGATCTATCATGATGCCAAAATGCATGCAAGACCCCCTTTCCCAGCCCTCCACAATCTCACCCAGATCACACTGGTCAACTGTGAACACATACCTTGGCGGGACATCCCTTATGCTTCAGATCTGCCGAAGGTGGCTTTGGCCATTTCCGCAGTCGCCAAGAACCTTACGAGCCTCACACTGCGTGGCCCGCTGATAGCCGGTGTCCTTGACAACATCACAATGATTGAAACACTCCAGAGTCTGAATCTCATGGACGCCAGGCCTGGGGGTCAGAAATGCCTTGATTCAACAATGGGTCAAGTCCCTTGGAAGCCTTGAGGAACCTGGATGACATGAAGTTGCTCCAGCGACTTGTTCTACCGAGTGGTATCTACCAGAGTGCCTACTTGATGCCACTAGCACCACCCATCCATCCACCCAGCTTGTATGCCCTAACCTCGATCAAGACAAGTATGATATCTGGCTCAGAGAGACTGAGGCCCCCTTGTTGGCTTTCGTGGGACCGTGAATCAGTAATCTCTGTGTTGTGAGACATACACTGGTCACCGCGTCCAAATTACCTGCTGCCATGAATCTATGCTCCAACCTGACCACCCTCAACATCAAAGTCTGTTATTGGGACAAGGCAGTGGTAAACATTGACGACTTTGTGAACACATTCAGGCCCTTACCACACCTAACCTCTTTAGTCTTCGTACAGACATCACGGTGATGCTCTCGCACTGTGTAATATGGCACCAAATCTTTGTGGCTTGGAGGTGGACCTGGTGAGCTTTCCTTTCTTCCAAGTGGTGCTGAACCTGTTGACACTCAAAGATCTTTGGTTAAGTGCTCTGTTATGGCGCCCAGTGAGCCCTGGCTGCTGGCAGGCCTCCCTTGTGGCACCGTATCTGGCCGCCCAATTCCCCAATTTGGAGAGGGTCGGCCTGGTTCTCCAGCTCACCTGGTGGGAGTATGCAGTGCAGGGACATTTGAAGCAAGATATAGGCAGAGGCAGTTTAGACACAACTAGAAGCAAAATCAGGAAGCTGGTGAAATTCCTGTCGCTGCTAGGACTATACTGATCATAGACAATAGCTAAGGTCCGAGACAATAAGGACAATAAGAACAATAGGTAACAAAGATAACAAAGTCCAGAACAATAGAACAATAGAACAACAAAACAATAAGATGTAACTTAACTGTCAATCAATAACTAGGAAAAGCCCTGGGTCACTGATCTCCAACAGGTTGTAGGTCCATGCAATTTGTATAGCCTAAAGGTTTACTGTCGCCTAAGGCCGGATGGTGTAGTTGGTTGCATCTCTGAGCGTCTATCAGGAGGTCCCTGGTTCAATTCCAGGCCTGGCCACTTTGTCTATGATAATGTTATTTCACTGCCATCATTGTCCTCTAACACTTCCCAGCTAAATCAACCTTGTCCTATCTAACCCATGCAAGTGAATTCATACTGCACCAACACAATAGTTATGGTAAACACAGGGCCAGAAATCCCATGTGATCAAGGACAATGAACATTGTGTTACGGGAGGCCCCATCAAAAAGTCCGGAATGCATCAGCACACAACCCCATACTCCCTTCCCTGCCAGACTTGGATACAATCTCCATAATATCATCACTGTGACTCTCCTCACCCCCTGCTCGTGGTAGTGAAGTGAAGGACACAATCCATGTACATGGTGTGTGTGGGCCATCTCGGAACTATCAACTGTTACAGGACTGATATGATGTTGCAATGATGAAGGAACGGTTGATTGCGCTAGAGTAGACAGACTTGAATCAAAAATAGGAAGCTGATAAATTGAAAGATAATAAGAAACATACCTTGAAGCGAAATAAAGCTGGGAACAAAGCGACAACAAACATTGTTGTAGAGGATGAATTGTTATCTTTCAAGGTAAGCCTATGTAAATGTTCAGGCAATTGCATCAACACTGATCAGCTTGTCCTCCAGGCACCTGCCGAGGATCAGTTGAACGATGTGGTCTTCTCATTCAAAGTCGCCATCATCAGGCCTACTACATGGGTAGATGCTGTATCTTCTGATATCAAACCAGAACACGCTGTCATGTTTCAATGTGATGTACTATGTGACACGAACAACATGTCCCCTGCTCAGATAGAGACACTGGTCAATTTCCTTCCTGAGATCCAAATTATAATGACATCCACCCTGGCTTCTGACACTGTCACCCAATATCTATATGTCTGAGTGCTAGAAAGCCTCTTTGGTTTGCATTAACCATGATTTTATTTAGGAAGGGGCGTGGTGTAGATCTATGGCAAGAGGAGCTGGACATGTGGGGTATGATTGACAATGACCGCCGATGTTATGAGATGTGTGTTAGGTATGTCGTCGCCAAATTCATTCCACAAGATGAGAAGTTGATGAATACACAGGCCAGTGTTCGCTAGATCAACTTTATTGCAGGAGGGCACTGCTATTCTGTGGGATTCTGTCAAGCTGGACCCTATCCCGCCACAAACAGGGTAATGCTTCAAGGGTAGTCATCTCCAATATACGTAAGAAACTCCAAGGTCTAGTAGACTTTGGCAAGGAAAGATTCCACTTGAGGTTTGGAGCATGAGTGTCATCTCCAACCTCAATGCCACTTTGCAGGACCGGCAGGATGGCACGGGATATCAGTGAGAATCTATACTCTCATAGGATCAACTGGCATACTCACAAATGAGCAGTAATATATTCTTCAGGCAATTCCTGATGCCCCAACAGCCACATACCATTGAATCCCAGGAATTTGTAATCAAGTTCCTAAAGGTATGCACCAACAGTGAGAAGGTAGACCAGGTTACCGTTAAGATCATCAGGGTAAGTTTGAGCATCTGGTGGATAAATCTTCTGAAAATCCTCAGCATTCATTTTATAACTCAGGCTTTATGCTAGCCAAGCTGTTCAGATGGATGATGGAGAATGAAGATGAGATTCAAAAGATGTTGATGGAGTGTGTCATTCCTCCCCGTGTATTTTCCAAGTAGGCATTTTGTAATAAGGTGATATGAAAAAAGGTTGCATTCACTACACTATGAGTCAATGCTGATCCTGGTTTTGCCTTTACCTGGTGGGATTGACTGGGTGAAATCCGTGATGGTGCCATTGACACTCTTTTGTAGGGGACAGTCAGAATCTTACACCTGCCAGGAGAGCCAACACTCACCAGCGCCAAAGGGGTCAGAAAGTTAGGGATGTAGACCACCAGAGAAATCCCCTCAGAGCTTAGCAGGGAGCGAGATTTGGTACCATCCCACACTTGGTAGGGGTCTTGTTTAGGATCAAGGTCAAGAGGACATTTACCCCGTGTACCCTCCAGTGCCTCCAAGACACTGAACTGGGTGGGGGCTGGGTAGAAAGGTTGAACATATGCATGTTTGAACAAAACAGAGGCAGTACATGTACTGCAATTTTTCAAGGTGTCTCAATACTGCTTGTCAACCAATGCAGAAGCAAGTGAGATGGTGTGGGTGTTGGGACGTCCCTGCTCATCAAACATTTAATGTCTCTGCCTCGCTTTGTTCCTCTTCTTATTCTTTGCCTTCCTGCTCTGAGGAAATCCAAAGGCCTATGCGGAAGAAAAGTGTGCATGTGGGACTTATAGAAAAGCAAACAGGGATGGTGCGAGGGGAACATTACTTACCGTAGATACTGTGTGCACTCTCTTTAACCCCGCACTCATCTGAAACAAAAAAGAAGTTGTAAGCGCCAAGAAACAGAATGGGTAGCATAAAGACAAAGCTAAAAAGCCAAGAGACCGGCCAAGCCAGCCACCAAGGCGAGTTCATCAGCTCAGCCCAGCCCAAGGCCGGGTTGCCTGACTTGCTCACAAAAAAGGAGGAAAAGAAGGATGAGCGAGGAGAAATGACTTACTGTAGATGCCATCTTCATTCCCTCCAGCCCCGCAGTAATTTGGAACAAGAACAAGTTGTAAGCATCAAGAAACAGAATGGGCATGGAGGGGTATCATAAAAACAAAATAAAAGCAAAGAGACCGCCCAAGCCAGCCACTGAGGCGAGCTCATCAGCCCAGCCCAAGGCCGGGTTGCCTGACTTGCTCACAAAAAAGGAGAAAAAGAAGGATGTAGCAAGGATAAAGTACTCACTGAAGATCCTGCTTTTTGTGGCCTGGGTCCGGCAGTATGCTAAACATGTGTGAGCAACCAGAAAAAAAGCCAGGGATGGAAGACTACACACAGGTTTGTAAGGATGAGGCCCTCTGCGCCGAATTACTCCTTCGAGTCGCGATATGGGTGCCATATAGCGCTGGTGAGTGGGAAGATAGAGGGAGGGAAGGAAAAAAAGTCGTACCAGCATTAGTGACAACGGCACCAATAATTTAGCTTCAAGAACCGCTAGCGCCGATATTTAGCTTCGAATGCTAATTGACGAAAATAATAAGTGCCCAATGGCAACCACCACACAACCATCAGAACGGCTGTTGGGCAGAAAGTGGAAAGTTGATGTACCCAACAGTCAAAACCGTGTGATGGTTTCCAGCTGTAGGTGCCATGCATATGTGAGTTTAAGCCTTGCTGTCAGCGACAATACAGATAAACGCCCACGTCTGACCGTCGACGACGGTCCGGTATCTTTTACGTGCAACACGCAAATCTTAACCTCAGCTTAAAGAAGCTGGACTGTCGCCGACGGTCAGACATGGGTGCTTATCTGTACGGTCGCGGACGGCTGGAATTGCAGTTGTACATATATCCCACATTTAATGGCTGAGCTCAAGATCCGTGTGTTGGACGCTAAAGGTGCCGGACCATTGGCAACGGTCAGATGACCGTTGTACATATATCACACATGGAACAGTTCATAAACAAAACATGATTATATAAACCAAACACAGAAAACATAACACCCGTTAACAAGTTCTTATAATATCAATAACACACAAGAGATATCTAGTTAGGAGTGGCCAACAAGAGTGCCGACTGCACATCATAATGCACACTGTGCAGGTCTGGGTACCTGTTGTGGGTGTTGGGAGCACTGGCCGTCATGTTAAAGCCAACCATGGCGTAGGAGCTGGGGGGGCGTCTCCTCATTCATTACAGGCAACTTGCGGAGCTTGGACCTGACCTTGTGGAAGTCAGCCTCCTTCAAGCGGGTTCCGTCATAGATGGGGACTAGACATAGAAGGGTAAGTATGACATCCAGGTGGCAAACAGGAGATGTACCATCTTCCCATGGCTTCTTCATAGGGCCAGCCACATGGTTGTCTTTCTGCGGTGATGCACAGCTGGTGTCTTGGAAGCGGCTGGGGCCAAATTTGCGAGGAGATGGATTTTTACCGGTGGAGGGCTCCTCTGTGCATTCATAGATATTAATAAAATAGATACCCACGCGACAGCCGGCCCACTTACCATTGGGCATGGGCTTCCAATCCCTCCCAAATGTGGGGTAGCCCAGTCCTATAGGAGCAGTGTAGTTGCCGACATGAAGGATCATTCCAGCGAGGCAGACACTGCGGGAAGCCTCCATGGCCAACATAAATCTGTCCACCTTCTTGGTGAAATTGATGCCTGAGCTAGCGGCCAGCGATTTGATGAGGTAGCACCCCTTGACCTTGATGCAGGTCACAAAGTTGACTGGTGTATGTTGGAGATCATTTACCGAGCACATTCACAAAGAGCGCCACATGTCATTGATTGATAGCTATTATAGAGTTACTCCGGACTTGTGACAGTTACGAGTCCATTTCGCCCACGCCCATACCTGCGCGCCAGCTCCCACTCCGGCTTCGTGCACATGCACACCAGCTTCACGCCCACGGTCACGCCCGCACGCTGCACGTGCACACCAGCTCCCCGCCCACGTGCCCACGTCCGTGTACCAGCGCGCACCCTGCGCCCACGCCCACTCCCTGCGCCCACTCCACCGCATGCGCCAGCTCCCCGCCCAGATCCACGCCAACGCCTCCACGTCCGTGCACCAGCGCACACCCGCTCCTTGTGCCCACTCCACCTTCCCGCCCGTGCCCAGCCCACCTGCCGCCCAGCTCACCGCTTATCCCCATGTCCACACCCACATGTCCACGCGCCACACGCCCACACACCCGTGCTCCTCACCCACATCCACCCCCACACGCCCACACCCGTGCACTGGCGCACTCCCTGCACCCGTGCCGCCCACACGTGCGTGCGGCAGCTCCTCACCACGCCGGCTCTCACTCCTGCGCCAGGTCCCGGCCGTGCCGCCTCTTCCCACGCCAGCTGGCAGCGCCAGGTCGCACGCTCGTAGCACATTTAAGTAGCCCACTTATATGTGGTAGAATTAGTTATTTCAAATAATATCATATTTTTTGAACTTGCAAATTGTGCAAAGAAAAATTCTGGAAATTCACATGATACTAATAGTCCTTGACTGTGGCTAACAGAGTGGTGTTAAATAAGGGTTTGCATGTTGCACAACAATAAAGGTGCTCGTCTGTCAGTGACGGTCAGACGTAGGAAGTAATCATGTGGTGCTAATGGTCCTCGGCCGTCGGCAACGGTCAGACATGGGCGCTTATTTTAAATAAGAGTTTGCATGTTGCACAACAATAAAGGTGCTCGTCCATCACTGATGGTTGGACGTGGGAAATAATCACATGGTGCTAATGGTCCTCGACCGTGGCTGACAGTCGGACATGCAGTGGTGTTAAATAAGAGTCTGCATGTTGCACAACAATAAAGGTGCTCGTCCGTCAGTGACGGTCGAGCGTGGGAAATAATCATGTAGTCAGACATCGGCGCTTAAATCAAATCAAATTAAATTACTTAAGCTCTACTAAAAATTCTGCTGAGGCACCTTAAAGGTGCCAGTGTTGCTGATGGTAGGAATTAGGGCTTGTCCACGTCATGGACAGATGGCTGAAAATCTTGTGCTTCAATGGGTCCCTCATAGCTAAGTCAGTTCTCACTCAATCTTCACAATTGTTGCATATTTGAGAACACCTCAGTAAGGCCTGTATGGCTGTCACATTATATCTATGATTTTCAAATTGCAAGATGTGCACACCTGGCCAAACTCCATGTTCAACTGGGAAATAGCTGACTGGTGCCTTCGAAACAAGCCCTTGCTCATATTAACCAGATCAAAACTGATGAAGATACAGGCATTCTAGTGGACATCTAGTCTAATTGCACAAAAGTGAAATTACAGCAGGGAAAGTGACAGAGTAGCGAGAGTGGAGGGAAGGGATAACAGTGATAGAGTATGGGAATCAAATGAAAATAAAGGACCAAGAGACCGGCCAAGCCGGCCACCAAGGTAAATGTTCCAGCCCAGCACAAGGCTGGGTTTGCCTGGTCCACTCTTAAAAAGCGAAAATAGGAGGGGTAGGATGGAATGCAGTGACCAAAGTAAAGTAATGGCCCACTTATAAAAAGCGAAAAGGGAGGGATGGGAGACAATAAACAACCAAGAGACCACCCAAGGCGGCCACCAAGGCAAGTGAGCCAGCCCAGCCCAAGGCCGGGTTGCCTGGTCAACTCTTAAAAAGCGAAAATTGGAGGGGTAGGATGGAGTGCAGTGACCAAAATAAAGTACAAGACCACTTATTAAAAAAAGCGAAAATGCAAAGAATGGGATAGAGTGTCTGGGCCACTCTTAAAAAGCGAAATGGAAGTGGTGGGTAGAGGGAAGGGGGATGGTCATATTGAAAAGTAAAGTCCACTCTTAAAAGGCGAAAATGGAAGTGGTGGGTAGAGTAGAGGGAGATAGTCATAAAGGAAAGTCAAAGTCCACTCAAAAAAAAGCGGAAATTTCTAAGAAGTGAGATAAAGTCAGAAATGATGGTGGAAAATAGAGGGATTCAAAGGGGTGTGAAAGAGTGAAAGACATGGAACTCACTTAAAAGTGATATAGCCCATTGTTATTACACCACCACCCATACCACCAGCTAGGAGCCAATGACTACTAAGGTAGTCAGATGGTCAAGCATGCCAAAAAAGTGGTCAGAGGCCAGATTATAAGAAAAAACAATGGTTCTCACCTGAGACAGGGTCCTACAGGTGTAACTCCCATACCAAAGGTGAATGGCTGGCTGAGCAGTCCCCCCAGAATGCCCCAAAAGCGGTCAGAGGTGACACATTTGGTGCAAGACAGCATGTCAAAAAAAGCGGTCAGAGGGGGTAGGACATTAGAGAAAACACAGGCTCTCACTTGTGGCATGAGTCCCACATATGTTATACCCATACAAGCTGCCAGTGGCTAGTAAAGCAGTGAAAGCAGAATGTCAAAAAAGCGGTCAGAGGAAGCCTAATGGAAGGGGGAATGAAAAAAAGCCTAGTTGTCATGGGCGGCTAACCCTGTACTTTCATTATGACATTTCTTGATGGAATATTCTGATGGAATGATCGGAATTCAGGGGCTTTCCTCTCATATGTTTCTTGCTACCAAGCAGCCCAGCTTGATATTGAGTATCCACTCATCCAAGGCTGTATATTCTAGTTGTAAATATATTTGATGGCTGGATATAAAATGTCTATATCTTTGTCAGTTTTGCTTCAATTGAGCTGAGCAAAGGCTTGTTTTGAAGCCACTGATCATGTGCTTCTTGGGCGCCTATTCCGTTTGTCGGCGATGGACGGGTTAGGTGCCCACAAAAGCGATCATGAGCTGCAAGGCATTAATGCTGTGCTTTATGGGAGTGTCTTAGCCCCATCCATTACCAAGAGCTGTCATCAAGCACATAATCAATGGCTTTCAAACAAGCCCCTACTAATCTCAATTGAATGAAAACTGCCAACAATAATATACATCCATAAAAAAAAATCAAAATTGGATTGGATATAAAATGCTTATATCTCTGTCAGTTTTCATTCAATTTGGCCGAGCAAAGGCTTGTTTTGAAGCCACTGATTGTGTGCCGCTGGGTGCCACAGTATTCCAACACTTGGCAATAGATGGGGCCAAGACACTCCCATAAAGCACAGCATTAATGCCTTGCAGCTCATGATCGCTTTTGTGGGCACCTAACCCGTCCATCGCCGACAAACGGAATAGGCGCCCAAGAAGCACATGATCAGTGGCTTCGAAACAAGCCTTTGCTTGTTGGAGATCAGTGACCCAGCGCTTTCACTAGTCATTGATTGACAGTTATTATAGAGTTTGACAGATACATGATTGACAGTTACATCTTATTGTTCTCACTCTTATTGTTCTATTGTTCTATTGTTCTGACTTTGTTATCTTTGCTACCTATTGTTCTTATTGTCCTTATTGTCTTGGACCTTAGCTATTGTGTACAATTAGTATATAGTCCTAGGAGCGACAGGAAGTTCACCAGCTTCCTGATTTCGCTTCTAGTTGTGTCTAACTGCCTCTGCCTATACGTCACGTCGCTGCAACGTCGTCGTCCTGTTCCTATAGCCTTTAACATTGCTCAGCTTAAACTGACAAAGATATAGGCACATCTAGTCCAAGTATTAAAATAGCAAAAATAGAGGAGGGTTGGTGATAGAGTGAATCTTATCAGTGGACCAGGGCACCCCTGTCCATTGTCTTTTATAGGTTTGGGAGTGGATGAAGCTGACTGGGCTTCAAGACATCTTTGTTTGAGAAATGTGCTGGCTCTGGTGTTGATTCAATCAATGCAGTGCTATCCAGTGGGGTTTTGAGAGCTGTTCTCAACAGTTGCACAGTAATTCTGCTGAGCAGCACAGGCCACCTGGAGCTGCCCAGGTCAAAAATGGGTGAGAACAGTGCTACCTGGCCAGACATAATCGTGATAGTCTGACAGATGTTGAAGTTAAGGCCTCTCTTGTACCGTTCTCGTAGGTAGCCCTTATCATATCCGGTTTTTGCTACAACCATCATGAAGTCTGTTGAATATTCTGAGACAGACTTAAAACCTTGATTTAGCTTCTCGATCGTAGTCCTGGTGTCAGCCTTTAGGTTGACGGGGACCGGGCTTCCTTGAACTCATTAAGAAAGGTATCGCTCTTGACTCCTTTAAACTTGGCTGGTAGAATACCGATCTTCTCCCCTTTTGCTTTTATGGTGGAGAGGGCTCCTTTCATTCCTTCTTCAATACTTCGGGCTGAGAACATTCGTTTGATCCATTCCGACATGTCCGCACTTGGGCCGCTTGGGACTTCTGGAGCTTGCCTTGCCGCAGCTTCTTCTTGCAAAATGTTTTCTCCCCATCTTTGCTCAACTCCGGCGGATACTTGTTAAAGGCTATGGGAACAGAACGACGACGTTGCAGTGACGTGACATATAGGCAGAGGCAGTTAGACACAACTAGAAGCGAGATCAGGAAGCTTATCAATTGAGAGTAAATGAACAAACATACCTAGAAGCGAAATCAGGAAGCTGGTGAACTTCCTGTCGCTCCTAGGACTATATACTAATCGTTATCTATCTAACCGGAGTATAGCGAAGGTCCGAGACAATAGGAACAATAGGAACAAAGATAACGAGACAATAAGACGTAAAGAACAAAAGGAACAATAAGACGTAAGAACAATAAGATGTCAGAACAATAAGATGTAACTGTCAATCAGGTATCTGTCAAACTCTATAATAACTGTCAAACTCTATAATAACTGTCAATCAATGACTAGTGAAAGCGCTGGGTCACTGATCTCCAACAATATATTGTTTTTCCTTTTCTAGAACTCGGAATAGTCCACACGGCTTTGTGGACATAATTTTAGCTGGACTTTGTGGTGTCTCCTTCGAATGGAAGGCACAAATACTGGGGCTTGTAGTCGTGTATGTGGGATGACAAGGTAGTTGGGGTCCTCCTCAACTTTTACCAAAACCGAGCGATGATGTGGCGTCGGATCGGGATTGAAACATTTTGAAAATGACAGCTGAATAGGCGCTGTCGTGACTATTTAGTCTGTGGTTGTTGGCTCGCTTATAGGGAAGAGAAGCCTTTATGCAATTGGAAAAAGGTAGGTAAGAGTTTGTGTTACTACTGTGTGATATAACAGCTTTGCAGTTGCCCTGGGAATGCCCACTGTCTTTAATTATTTCACAGCGCTATCCCGCAGCAGGGAGGGAGTGATGTGTCCCAACTAGTCCTCCAATGAAGGAGAGGCTAGCACAGCTCAAAGGGTAAGGTAGTGCAAGAACTAGTCGTACAGGGGTTGTACATAAAGGAACTTCCCAAAAATGCAAGGCTTACAATGACCAATGGGTTTCTCCTGGGCTGATCCCGTAGGGTGAGTTTTTCCTAATGTTAGGACTTTGTATCTTCACCCGGATGGGCCCTTCTTGTTAGAGGCTATAGGAACAAAACGACGATGTTGCAGTGACGTGACATACAGGCAGAGACAGTTAGACACAACTAGAAGCGAAATCAGGAAGCTATTAATTAGAAGTCAAAACATACAAACTCACCTAGAAGCGAAATCAGGAAGCTGGTGAACTTCCTGTCGCTCCTAGGACTATATACTAATCATACACAATAGCTAAGGTCCGAGACAATAAGGACAATAAGAACAATAGGTAGCAAAGATAACAAAGTCAGAACAATAGAACAATAGAACAATAGAACAATAAGAGTGAGAACAATAAGAAGTAACTGTCAATCAATAACTAGGAAAAGTGCTGGGTCACTGATCTCCAACACTTCTTTCTGGCCCTCTGAATGTTGTTAAAGGGGTGAGGCTCAATATTCACCGATGTTCCTCAAATAGATGTATACCCGTGAATAGACTGAGCGGGGTGATGGCGTTGTTGGGGTGGGAATCTTACACCCGAATAGAGTTGGCTGTGTAGAAAGATATTATTGTACTTTAAGTATCTGGTAGCAGTGCATGGCCCTCATACGCGCCCTACCTGACGAATTCTCCATGTTCGCCTCCACTGAGGAAACCCAACATTGTGTTGGAGATCAGTGACCCAGCGCTTTTCCTAGTTGTTGCTTGACAGTTATTATAGAGTTTGACAGTTACATGATTGACAGTTCCATCTTATTATTCTCACTCTTATTGTTTTATTGTTCTATTGTTCTATTGTTCTGACTTTGTTATCTTTGCTACCTATTGTTCTTATTGTCCTTATTGTCTCGGACCTTAGCTATTGTGTATGATTAGTATATAGTCCTAGGAGCGACAGGAAGTTCACCAGCTTCCTGATTTCGCTTCTAGGTGAGTTTGTATGTTTTGATCATTAATTAATCAGCTTCCTGATTTCGCTTCTAGTTGTGTCTACACTGCCTCTGCCTATACGTCACGTCACTGCAACGTCGTCGTCTTGTTCCTATAGCCTCTAACACATCGTTGTCGCATCTAAAGCCAAAGCAGCAGCCGCAGCATCAGCCAAACTACCCAGCAAATGGTTCTACTGCATCTTTCACAAGAAGGACATTGGCCACTCATCAGACAGGTGCTATATAAACCCTGCCTATGATGGCCCACACACCCTGCATGCTTTGTTGTGCCTGTCGCAAACGCACAGGCGCACATGGCGCACGCACAAACACCTCTTGCTGCCACTGCATTTGTGGCAAGTACTCCTACACTCTCAACCGTCGAACACACCACTCATTTCTGGAACACAGACACAGGGTGCACTACTCATATGACACTGCATTGTCATGGGCTAAGCAACTACCGCGCCCATCAGAGTTGGCAGACAGCAGAGAAGGAGGAAAACACGTTGTATATAGTTCAGGAATTGGGACTTGTCTATTTAATCTTATGATCAATGGAAAACCGTCCCGTCAATTGCATTTACTGAAGTTCTGCACGTTGTCACGTCAACTCGCATTTACTGAGGTTCTGCTATAGGCCTTGCTATCACGTCCAGCACAGCTCCACACCCTATCTGTGAGCCCTGTCTCGCTGGTAAAATGCATGCCAACGCATTCCCATGATCCACCATTAAATCCAAACATCCTCTCGCTCTCATCCATACAGACTTGAAAGGCCCACTACCACGCACACATTCTGGACATTGCTACTGGATCACCTTCACCGATGACCAGACTCGCTTCGGAGCTAGTCTGACGCCTTTGAAGCGTTCAAACATTACAAAGCCTGGGCAGGGAACCAGCTCAATCTTAAAAATGCTGGCCATCAGCAAACGCGCACAGCAGAACAGGATTGCAGAGCGTGCAAACCACACCATTGTGGAAGGTGTTACCGCAATGTTGACCCAAGCAAATTTACCTGCTCATTTCTGGGGGGAAGCACTTGTGGCGTTTATCCACTTCTTTAACCGTAGTCCCTCAGCCTACATCGACGGCCTGACACCTCACGAGCTCTCTGGTACAAGGAGAAACCGCAGGTTGGAAACCTCAGGGTCTGGGGATGCCTTGCTTACATTCATGTGCAGAAGGACAAATGTACCGCATTTGGAGCGCATCTTGGAAAAGGCATCTTCTTAGGCTACCCTCAGGGTTACAAGGCCTGGAAGTTTGTCTCTTTGAGACTGGAAAGGGTATTATCTCTGAGCGTGCCGACTTGGATGAAAGAAATTTCCCTGGACTCAAAGGCCAACATTTTGAAGGGTTCTCTGACGCTGTGCGAACTGATGCCATCCACTCTCTGCATTCTGTGGATTTAGGGGGGATAGACGATGACAACTCTGACGACTCTCCTGATTTAAATCCTCAGAATCCTCCCATCACCTGCACCACCCAAGTCTCCTGCACCTCCACCGCCTCCTAAACCACCTGCACCGAAACCTCCATCTGAATCGTCTGGATCATCATCACCTTCTAACGCTCCTACAAGCCCTAAAGATGGAAAACACCCAAACATCACTCGCCCTACTCCTCAACCCACCACTCACAAACGTGAATGATACAAGCACCACTGGGTTACAGGCAAAAAGGCCATTGGGAGCAAATGGGTCTTTAAAACCAAATGCCTTCCCAACAGTTTAATTGCTCATTACAAGGGGAGAATCGTCGCTAAGGGCTTCTCACAACGTCCTGGTTTTGACTATGTCGACGTCTTTGCTCCCACCTGTCGCATGGCTACAATTCGTGTTATTTTCGCCCTTGCAGCATTTGAGGACTTACACTTGCGCTCTATTGATGTGAGGTGCGGTAAGGATTATTATACCTGTCTTCGTTGACAATTTGACACTTGCATCATCAGACAAGAAGGCACTGGATGACTTCGTAGTCAAATTTGCTAAACACTTCGAAATTCATGACCTGAGCGACACCACCTTGCTTCTTGGCATTGAAATACTCAGAGATCATCCCAATCGCTCCATCTCGCTCTCACAGCGTCATTACATTGAAGACGTCCTGAAGCGCTACAACATGTTTGACTGCAACCCCGTCTCCACCCCCACCGATCCCAGCATCTGTCTTGACAAAACCATAGGTCCAGCAACCCCTGAAGGGGTGCGACTGTTAAACTGGGGAATATCATCCAGTAATCTGGACTTCCCAAGTGGCAACTTAGTACCCTGCAATGCCCAATGAACAAAAGTTGTGGTCAGTTGCAGGTCCATACTATATGCATATATAGCCTAAAGGTTTGCTGTCTCCTAATGCCGGATGGTGTAGTTGGTTGCATCTCTGAGTGTCTATCAGGAGGTCCCTGGTTTAATTCCAGGTCTGGCCACTTTTTCCATGACAATGTTATTCCACTGCCATCATTATCCTTTAACAGCGACACATGCAGGATATACCTTATCATTCTGCAGTGGGCTCTCTACAGTATCTAGCCCAGTGCATTCGCCCTGACCGCCTATGCTGTTGGTCTCCTTGGTCGGTTTAACTCGAACCCAGGCCCCAAGCACTGGCAAGCGGTCAAGCATCTCATGTGCTATCCTACAAGGCACCAAGAACGACGTCCTTACCTACTCTCCCAATCATAAATCCGATTCTGAACTCTTCACAACATTCACCGATGCAAACTGGTCATCTGTGCGCTTTGCAGGCCACGGCACCAGCGGATATGTTGTCACTGCGGGTCGTCTAAGCAACAAGTCCTTGTGTTGTGATTCCACAACTGAAGAATTGAGAGATAATAAGAAACATACCTTGAAGTGAAATCAGGAAGCTAGAGTACTTCCTGTCGCTCCAAGGATTATATACTAGAATGTGTGATATCTAACCGGAGCATATGTAAGGTCCGAGACAATAGGACAATAGATAACAGGTGCCACATATGACAATAAGTGACACCTATACAAACAATGAGATAGGTAAACAATAGTCCGAGACATGTGCTGATGGCAACTTTCTAATACATAAAAAGTATCAAACTCTAATAAATGTCACAAGTCCGACATAGCTCTATAGTAGCTGTCAGAGCGGAGTAACTCTATAATAGCTGTCAATCAATGACATGTGGCGCTCTTTGTGAATGCACTGGGTCAATGATCTCCAACACGACTTGAGTCTGAACACTCCATCTACATCTACAAGCGAGGACCAATCAGAATCATTGTACCTGTCTTCATTGACGAATTGACACTTGCATCATCAGATAAGAAGGCCTTGGACGGTCCATGGGAGTGGAGACCAGATTGCAATCAAACATGTTTTATTAGTGCTTCAGGATGTCTGCGATATAGTGACGCTGTGAGAGCGAGATGGAGTGATTGGGGCGGTCCCTGAGTATCTCCATGCCTAGGAGCAAATTTGTATCACCCAGGTTGTGATTCTCGAAGTGTTTAGCAAATTCGACCAGAAAGTTGTAGAGGGTCACTTTGCAACACCCATCCCTAAGGGTCTTTGAATGTAACGACTTTGATTCTGGGCAGATCCTTGGTCATGATAGCAGCAATGTTGTCAACACCAGGGATGTGCTTTGGTGTTAACATCCTAAGTTCAATTTCGCACCTAAGCCAGTACCATTTGCGATCCAAGTGCTTCATGCGACCATGGTGCTGCGGGTCTTTGGCTACATTGATGGCTGACTGGTTTTCAATCAGCAAAGTTGATGGGGACTGGAATGAGTAGCCAAATTCCTCCACAAGTTGGCCCATCCAGCATATCTCTTTGCCAGCACACACAGAAGCAATGTATGCAGAGGACCAGTTTGCATGGGTGAACATTGTGAAGCGTTCAAAGTTGGATTTGGGATTGGGAGTATAGGTAAGTACATCTTTCTTGGTGGCTTGTAAGTAGTGCCTGAGGGATTTGACTGCTTGCCAGTGCTTAGGACCAGGATTGGCATTAAAGCGTCCAAGGATGTCGACTGCATAGGCGATGTCAGGATGAGTGCATTGTGCCAGGTACTGTAAAGAGCCAACTGCAGAATGATAAGGTATGTCCTGCATTTGGCTAGCCTCTTCTGGCGTTGCTGGACCCATTGTCTTGTCGAGAGATATGCTGGGACTTAAAGAGTCTGTATCCTTCCGACCCACTGGGTCAGGAGGGGCTGTTGGAGATCATTGACCCAGTGCATTCACAAGAGCGCCACTTGTCATTGATTGACAGGAATTATGGAGTTACTCTGCTTTGACAGTTAAAATGAAGTTACCTCACTGTTTGCATATGTGTCACTTGTTCCCTTTGTCTCGGACTTATCATTACTCCGAGTAGATAGGGTCCGCTACAGTATATAGTCCTTGGAGCGACAGGAAGTTCTCTAGCTTCCTGATTTCGCTTCCAAGGTATGTTTGTTATATCAACTCTCAATTTATTAGCTTCCTGATTTCGCTTCCAAGCATCATCGCTCACTGCAGTGTTACTCAGTCTATTCACGTCCTCCACCTCATTCCGTCCTATAGCCTTCAACAAAGCCATCACTATAGTCAACACCAGGACGCTGTGAGAAGCCTTGTGCGACGACTCTGCCCTGGTATTTTGAGTACCCATTTGCTCCCAATAGCTTTCTTGCCTGGAGGTAGCTTGACGCGTTCGAAGACTTCTTTGCCTAGCAATGAGGCGTACTTGGAGTACATGGCTTCAGCCCACTGTTCGGCAAAAGGCGATGCCATGGCCTGTGCGAAAGATAAGGGATCTCTCTGTCTTGGACGCTGCTGCAAAAGCTTGTCCTGGACCAGTGTTCATTTTGTCTGCACTGCTGGTGTCTTCATCATCTTCTTCCTCATCTTCTTCTTCCTCTTCAACCTTTTCCTCTTCAACTATTCCCTCTTGCTCCTGTTCTTCTTCGCTTTTGACGTCCTCCTGTGCAGGAGCTGATGCGCCTGGTGCGTCTCCCAGATTGAGTCCGAAATCGAAATCGAAATCATCAGAACTGGCAGGTTTCTTGTAGCCAAAGGGATTTTCTTCAACAGGGCCAGCAAGTGGGCCAGGTGAAGATGGTGGACCAGAGACCGGACTATGCTGTCCTGACGGCTGTGATGCGTGATGATAAATGTGTTCACGTGTAGGAGGAGTGGGTGGAACAGTAGGAAATGTAGGTGATGGAGTGCGAAGCCATGCTGGGTTGACAGCTGGTGGAGCTGGATCTGGTGAAGGCGATGGTGCAGGGCTACAGGTGGTGCAGGTGGTGCAGGCGCCGCTGGTGCTTTAGGTAGAGCGACTGATGTATTCTGATGATTTAAATCAGGAGAGTCGCTAGAGTCGTCACTGTCTATGCCCCCTAAATCCGCAGAATGCGAAGTGGATAGAGTATCAGACTCCAAAGCGAGAGACAGTCCTTCAAAGTGTTGGCCCTTGAGTCCAGGAAAATTCCTTTCATGGAAGTCGGCACGCTCAGAGAAATTTCCAGGCCTTGTAACCGTCAGGGTAGCCCATGAAGATGCCCTTTTCAAAATGCGGACCAAAGGTGGTACCCTTGTCCTTCTGCACATGAATATAAGCGAGGTATCCCCAGGCCCTGAGGTTTCCAACCTGTGGTTTCTCCATGTACCAGAGCTCGTGAGGCGTCAGGCCGTTGATGGAGGCTGAGGGACGACGGTTTAAGACATGGATGAAAGCTGCAAGGGCCTCTCCCCAGAAACGAGCAGGTAGATTTATTTGCTTGAGTCAACATGGCAGTAACACCCTCGATTGTGCCAATGCCAGAACTGTATACTGGGTTGAGGAAACACCTGTCTGAAGAGTGACCAATGTCTTTCTTGGGGAAAGTGCAGTAGAAGGTTTTGAATGGAGGTTTCGCTTTGGTCAAGGCAGCATTGGCCTTGGCGACATTTGCAGCGTCGTCTGTGCGTGCGCCTGCGACGTTGCCACTTCTTCCGTGTGGAAGGCGGCCACAAGACCGCCCCTCCCGAGCCTGTCTGCGAGTATCAAGATTGAAGCGAATGTTGCAAACTCGTCAGGCAGAGCACGAATGAGCGCCATGCACTGCAGCTCAGCATCGAGATCTTCGAGAGTAAAGTTGCCAGGACAAAGATTTTTAATCAAATGGACAGCCTGCTCTGTGCGCATGATAAGAGCGGTCAGAGTTTAGTCGTCATAAGCGTTGTAGCGATTGCCACGATGCTGGGCCTCATGTACGCCTTTAAGCGTCGTCCAGATGGCTGCTGGGTCCTCTCAAGCGGCGCTGATATGGGTCTTTTGTCCTGGGCTAAGGGACACCATAAGAATACCACAGGCACGCTCAGAGCGATCTTCCCAGTCATCCAGCGCTTTTTGCTCTACCTCCTTGGTGCTGGAGGATGATGAGACGGACGGTTTGGTCTGTGTGCCATTGACAAGGCGCCAGAGCTTTTGCAATTGCAGGAGAGCTTTGGTATTGACAGACCAATCAGCATAGTTGGTTTCTGTGAGCTGGGCATAGTGTGGAAGGCCAGCAAACGTCGACATGGTGATGGTAGTGTGGTGTAGGCGGTGTTGTAAGGCTGCTGCAGCGAGGACGAACGTCTCAGGACGTAGGAATGCAAGTAACAGATGGATTGGACGATGTTTTATAGGGTGACACCCAGTAAAACTTGGAAAGATGATGCAGGGTGATGCAGAGTGATGCAGGAAAGAAAGCGTACGTCCAGAGGCGTACAAGCACGAGCAGAAGCGTGGCAGGGAACGCAAGAATGCAAAGAATGAACTTGCAACTTGTACAGTGTCTAGAGCTCGGGGCTCATAACCTGTTAAAGGCTATAGGACTAGATGTGATGTGGTAGTGACTAGTACTTGTTGATACGACGTTGCAAGGACGAAGGGACAATTGATGCACAAGAGCTAGACACACTTGAAGCGAAATCAGGAAGCTTGATCAATTGAGAGATCATAAAGAAACATACCTTGAAGTGAAATCAGGAAGCTAGAGACCTTCCTGTCGCTCCAAGAACTATATACTAGCATGTGTCATATCTTGATAGCGGACTGATTGTCCACTAGCAGAGTTGATGGTTTGTGAAATGAGCAGCCAAATTCCTCCAAGAGCTGACACATCCAGCAGATCTCTTTGCCAGCATCCACAGCAGCGATGTACTCTGCTTCAGTTATGGAATCACACACAAGGACTTGTTGCTTAGACGACTAGGATACTGCTCCAGAACCCATAGTGACAACATATCCACTGGTGCCGTGGCCTGATACTGGCGAGTTTTGGGCAGTTAAAGATATGAGCAAAAGGGTCAGAGTCCTCGTCGAGGTTTCTGTCTACTGGTCCAGCAAGGGGATCAGGTGATGAAGGAGGACTGAAAGCTGGGACGACTGGAGGTCGTGGCTTGTAGCCCAGTGGTGCTTTGTGGTGATAGCAACATTGACGTTTGGAGCGGTGGGTTGAGGAGTAGCAGCGGCAGGAGGTGGCGTAATGTTTGAGTGTTCTCCAGCTTTTGGGCTTGTAGGAGCGTTAGAAGGTGATGACGATCCTGACGATTCAGAGGGAGGTTTGAGAATGTGATGCTGTCTTTCTCAATGTGGACAGAGAATCCTTTCCGCTCAGTAAGTGTGAGGATGGAGAACAGGTTGTTCCCTGGCCCAGGGACGTGCAGAACTTCAGTAAATGCAAGATGACGTGACGGTTTTCCATTGATCATAGGTTTAAATAGACAAGTCCCAATTCCAAAACTATATACAACATGTTTTCCTGCTTCTCTGCTGTCTGCCAACTCTACTGGGATGCAATGGGCACGGTAGTTGCTTAGCCAATGACGATGTGGTGTCATATGAGCAGTGCATCCTGTGTCTGCGTTCCAGAAATGAGTGGTGTGTTCGACATTTGAGAGTGTAGGAGTACTTGCCACAAATGCGGTGGCAGCAAGAGGTGTTTGTGTGTGCGCCATGTGCGCCTGTGCATTTGCGACAGGCGCAACGAACCATGCAGGGCGTGGTCCATTGAAGGCAGGGTTTAGAAAGCACCTGTCTGATGAGTGGCCATGTGCTTCTTGTGAAAGGTGCAGTAGAACAATTTGCTGGGCGGTTTGGCTGATGCTGCAGCTGCTGCATTGGCTGCATTGGCTTTAGCGAGGTTGGTGTTGGTGTCAATGCGACGACGACATTGGATCTCTTCAGTGTGGAAGGCAGCGATGAGTTCCTTCTTTTCGAGTTTGCCATTGATCATGAGTGTGGAGGCAAAGGTAGTGAACACGTCAGGTAGGGCGCGTATGAGGGCCATGCACTGTAGTTCAGCGTCGGGCTTGTTGATGTCGAAGCCTGTTGCAGGGTGTAAGGCTTTGATGGGGTGAACAGCTTGTTCTGTGCGCATGATGAATGCGGACATGATTCCTGTTCAATGTGGCAGAGTGGGGATCTCGTTCCCACGATAGCGGAGGTACCAATGTGGGATTTGAATATACGACCTGCAAAATCATGGAGCAGACACCAACAGTTAGTATGATTGACATAACTTCCATCTTGATCTCGATTCTATGGGTGGGGACACTCGGTTGAATAAAACCTCTCGACCCTCGTATATTAGGGGGTCGATGGTGGCGAGAGCGTGTTGAGACGCCATGGTTGTGTGGAAAAGAACAGAGTTGACATGGCATGAGACGATGCCGAGCTTGAGGAGCATTTCCGAGATTTCCTGGTATGCCTGGGCAGTTTTGAGCACATCTTTGCCGACTTTGAACTTTTCCTGGGTCTGCAACGGCGTAATAGTTAGCATCATATCAGTCGCATAAAGGAATGAAACTCACCACCTCACTCCCAATTGCATGCCAGCCGTGAATGGGAGTGATTCCACCTGAAAGTTCACCGGCACGATGAACGTAATCCGCCTCACTGCTTCCGAAATCGATCAACCACTGTGTCGTGCTCGTTGTCCAATGCCGAGTGAACGTGTTCGGGAGGTAAAACACGAGGTTGACACCATCACCGCTCACTGCTGAGTGAGTGATGCCGCTGCTCCATGAAGTGGGCTCAGCTGGGACAGAATTGTGGCGGTATTGAAGGGCTTTGTCGTAGTGGAAATCATTGAATATCATGTAATTTACTCTGGCGCTAGATACCCGCTTCTCCATCGACTTCGAGATCTTCTTTTGCTCGTAAGGAGTGATTGTGTGGTCTGTTCTGAATGGCTGTGTCTGGCGCAAGCATTTCTGTTTCTCAGCTTGCGAACACACTTTTCGGTCTGTGGTAAAGTCTGTTAGATGGATCACGTCTGGTAAATTTACACTGTACATATGAACATTCCTCCTCGTCCCAACTCAGATCCCCGATGCTATTATCTATGCCGAAACAGTGAGGTTCCATGTGCTTATGCCATTCCAGATGCATCGCGCCCATGTTTCTAATGATACTGTAAGTCAGTCAATGCCCGAGCACAATTGGTTGCATCAATGTACTCATTGGCCTCGAAATAGGACTGTTTCTCCCTGGCATATCTTGACACCATCGCGGATGGGATTGGATCGTTCCTGAGCTGAGCATTGCACTGGAGATACACGGTCAGCGATAGTTTAAGGTGCTTCAGCAGCCAGCGTACTAACTTTAATGTCTGGAGTGCCTGTTCCTTAGAACACAGGTCGACCAATGGGCACAGAGAACACATTGAGTGGTCGCCGCGGGTTGAGGTCAAAGAGGGGAAGCGCGGCATAAGCGCCGTGGTGATTCAAGGATGAGGACTGATGCGCGGAGGACTGATGTGTGAAGGGCTAGTGCGCAAAGGGCTGGTGCGCAAAGGGCGGCGGTGCAAAGGACAAGCCACTGAAGAACATGGATGGGTTATATATAGGGCATGGCGGCGCTGATCCAAGGTGGAGTAGGATTGTAATATTGGGGCGGCTGGAAAGGCTACAGTGCAGGTTTTGAGGAGAAACAAGCACAGACTTACAAAGTCTGTTGGCCAATCACGTGTTGGGTGGTTTGGCTACAAACAGCGCGAACGATCACCGCACAGGACACACAATACAGTCGACGAGATGACTCACCAACGACATGCCGTTGAAATCTCGACCAAAACGACTGTGCTGAGAAACAAGTGTGAACAAGCAACGTAACACAAGTTACGACACTATCTGCAGCGCACCAAGTGCTGCAGATTGTTCCAGAGTCACGTCAAGTGACAGTGGAGGTGGGACTGGGCAGGGAGCGGGAGCGATGGAGATCGAGCACAGGGACAGATGTAGCAGTGAGGGACAGAGGGACTTAGCGAGATTTTGGAAAGGGATGGGTGCAGAAGCACAGAGTCCGAGCTGGTCGAATCCGAGCTGGTCGAAGACCAGCTCGGACTTTGAATTTCATTTCCTTTTTCAACGTGCCCCGCCACATCTTCAGAGTCCAAACTGGTGGAAATCCAGTTTGGACTCTGAAACCGTTGCCCTTTTCAACGTGCCCCTAAGCGCAGCACTTTCCCACACCTTCCTCTTTCTGCCATCATCCATCGCGTGCAACATTGACATCCCGGCCTCCTCTCCTCGCTGCCCATCTTGTCGTCTTCCACCCCCTCCCATCTCTATTGTCACTTAATGTGACTCTGGAAAGATCTGCAGCACTTGGTGTGCGGCAGATAGCAACGTAACTTGTGTCACGCTGCTCGGTCGTCCCACCGTCTGGCTCTCGACTATTGCAGTCTCGTCCAACACCGCAACTCTCGCTCTTCAGGACCTCCGCCGTTGTTTCTGACCTTCAGTGCTGGCGTCGTCTGAAAGTCTCATGCCAGTATGTATGTCTGCGTTCGCGCACAGAATCATGATACTTACTTGGCTGATTCAGTGTGCACCTTTGTGTCTTTGAGCATCTCTCAATCGCCTCTCAGGTGAGTAATCGTGTTGCTTGCTTACTTGTGCGTACTTAATCATTTCCCCGCAGCTTCTCGTACCTGCTTGAATCACTTGTCCGCGACTTCGAGCATCTCCCCATCGCCTCTCAGGTAAGTAACCATGTCGCTTGCTTACTTGTCATGCATACTTAATCGTTTCCCCGCACCTTTTCGTACTTGCTTGAATCACTCATCCGCGCTATCAAGCATCATTCCATCACCTGTCCGGTAAGTCATCGTGTCTCTTGCTCACTTGTCGCGTGTGCTCAATCGTTTCGCCACAGCTTTTCCCATTTAGTGTAGCGCTTGCATTTGCACTTCCATACATTGTACAATTGCACAATGTAATAACTGTCAAAACTCGGAGTAACTCTATAATAGCTGTCAGAGCGGAGTAACTCTATAATTCCTGTCAATCAATGACATGTGGCGCACTTGTGAATGCGCTGGGTCAATGATCTCCAACATAGATAGCACCTGTTTGATGAGGGACCAATGTCTTTCTTGTGGAAGGTGCAGTGAAATGTTTTTCTGGGCTGTTTGGTCTATGCTGCTGCTGGAACTGCATTCACTTTAGCTACATTGGTGTTGGTGTCAGTGCGACAACGACATTTGAATTCCTCTGTATGGAAGGCAGCAATGAGCTCCTTCATTTTGAGTTTGCCAGTGATCACGAGAGTAGAAGTGAACATAGTGAACTGGTCAGGTAGGGCACATATGAGGGCCATGCACTGTAGCTCAGCATCAAACTTGCCTATGTCAAAGTCTTTTGGGGGGCGTAAGGCTTTGATGAGGTGAACCACTTGTTCTGTGTGCATGATGAGTGCAGACATGATTCATTGTCCTGTTTCTTGATGGAGAACAGGTTGTCATAAGCTTGTTGGAGATCAGTGACCGCTGGCAGCACTTTTCCTAGTTGTTGCTTGACAGTTATTATAGAGTTTGACAGATACATGATTGACAGTTACATCTTATTGTTCTCACATCTTATTGTTTTATTGCTCTGACTTTGTTATCTTTGTTACCTATTGTTCTTATTGTCCTTATTGTCTCAGACCTTACCTATTGTCTATTATTATTATATAATCCTAGAAGCAACAGGAAGTTTGCCAGCTTCCTGAGTTCGCTTCTAGGTATGTTTGTATATTTACTCTCAATTGATCAGCTTCCTGATTTCACTTCTAGTTGTGTCTACACTGCCTCTGCCTATATGTCACATCACTGCATCATTGGCATCCTGTTCTTATAGCCCACGGAAAGGGTGTAGGTGATGCCGGACTCTCGGCGCACACACACAGAAGTCCAAAATGCATTGTGCATGTAGGTAGAAATACATATTAGAGGCTATAGGAACAGAACGACAATGTTGCAGTGACATGACATATGGCAGAGGCAGTGTAGACACAACTAGAAGCGAAATCAGGAAGCTGATCAATTAGAAGTCAAAACATACAAACTCACCTAGAAGCGAGATCAGGAAGCTGGTGAACTTCCTGTAGATGATACATGGAGTGATGCAGGGACTCAGGTATTACTGAGTATATAGAAATACTGGTTGACCATTCTCCTTCACTTATGGTATTTATTTTGCCATAGCAGGCCAAATATCTAAGAAGATAAGTATAAATAACCCCTATCATACAGAGTAGGATCAAAGGTCCAATATTTTTAGCTCAGATACCCACATGTGTGCTCAAGGAACAGAAATGTGCATAAATAATAGGTAGCATCATTAAATAGATAGGCCCAGAGGCGGTAAGAAGAGGTAAGAAGAGAGAATTAGGGGTAAATGAGATAGGTAGAGATAACAATGCTTTTAAGCTTGCACACACACCGCACCCCGTCATCATGACGTGCCAGTTGGTTAACCAGCGCCCCTGGAAATCACATCGCGCCTGTTGGCTATTTGGGAAAGGTGTGTGCCGGTGGAGAATCAAGCATTGTGCACTCCAGCCTTGGTACTGTGCCAAGTTGATCTGGATTGCCAAGTGGAATAATTGGAGAGGATGGTGGGAGAGATAAAGGGAATATGGAGAAGTGGGCAGAGGAAGAGAGAGGGGCACACATATTTGCTCACCTGAGGATAGACAAAGAAAGCTCTAAGAGTTTTCTCACATTCAGAGGCACTGTAAAGAAGAGCAGGAAAGCGCACCGGATTAAGGAAGCCTACAGCTACATGTTACAAGAACATGAGGGCCCCAGTAACAAGGACAGAGGGCCACAAAATGGGAGCCAGAAAGTGGTCAGACAGTGAGGAAATAGGAACTGAAAAGCATATATAATGTTACTGAGTAACCCAGTACACAGCCTAGATATGTTGCCAGTATCCGAGCACCATTGTATCTCTCAGAGCAAAAGAGGACAAACTTGCAGCCAGAAAAGCGGTCAAAGAGTAGGCAGAAAGTGGGGAAAGAAAGAGAAAGTAGTTGTTAAGGCTGTTTGACCACCAAATTCCATTACATAAATTTCTGATGGATGATTGAGATTTCCACTGAGAAAAGAGAAAAATGGAAATTGTGGTGGGAAATTTGACTTGCACGCTGCAAGTCGAATAGGCGCCCAGAGTGCCACATCTGCAGCTTCAAAACAAGCCGTTGTTCAGCCTAATTGGACCAGAACTAGTGCAGATACAATGATTTGAATATTGTTTAGCTGATTATTCATACCTTGGAATGCAAGGTCTAGATGACTTGTGCATAGGCCTGCTCTAAAGCAGAAACTGCAGTGTAATAGACATAGGGGAGCGGGCCAATACAAGTGTGGTAGATACAAGTCTCAATCAGATCATGGCTCTGTAGTGTATTTGATATTTACTTCACAGCCCAGTTTGTGTGCAAGGCACATAGGACAGGCTGTTTGTGTATCTTGCTATTTAATCTGCCAAATCGGCATTTATACTGAGCATAGGTGTCTATTCAACTTGAGCCGCTCAAGTCGAATTCAACATTTTTATATTGTTACAAATAATATGCATAGCTAACATGTAATACATGTTGTACCTTGTGCAAACTACAAGGGTCAATAATTTACATTTTGTTGATGCTGGAGACCCTGCAAATATTGCAAAGAGTTACACACCAAATTAGTCAAGTAACATGGACAAACAGGTGTATATGTCATACAGGGCATTTCATCAAAAAAACTGTACCTATGAAAGGAGTTACAAAGACTCTCGCTGATTGTTTTGTGTATGATCAGAGTGCAGAATAATTAAATACCCCCTTTTTTTCAAGCTGAGCAGCAAAAAGGGGGTTTGTGTGTTGTTCAATACATTATTGTTCAAGTGTGTCTCCATGGATTCATTTGTAAATGTCTTTCTATGGGAATATATGCACCCTCTATTTGTAATAATGACTACTCAGTTTACTTAAAAGTGTGTGAGACAATTAGCACACCATAAAATAGAAGCTAAATATGTGACAACAATGCAACTTAGAACACTAAAATGTATTGAATAAACACTCTCTGACTCCACTTTGACTTCATTAACAACTCTGGTGAACTTCTACATTCAATATGGTTGAATTCATATCCTAACATTTGATTTCATAAATTATAGTTTCAAACTACCAACAGCACCGCCAAACATGTCCAATATGCCCTACAGCAGCTTGAAGTAGGGATGAATGACCATTACACAGTGACTGGTTTTCCTCCACAAATTACTCTTTCACAACCTCCCCTTCTCTTCCCTCTCTCTTCAGTCCCTGTTAACACAACTTTCAACCTCCCACTACTACTTTGGGCCCACCATAAATGAAATGGTATCTGATGATGAAGATTCTTTCGAAGTATTTTATTCATATCAAAAACAAAACAAAATACTAACAGTCATGGTATAGTTTACAACCGAAGATTGGTTGGGAGATAGCATTAGGCAAAGCTTACGCAAGAAGAGCCAAGCAACTTTAAACTCATCAAAGGTGGGTTGCTTGTGCTACGACCATAATGATTGTTTAAGTCATGTCGACGATCAAACATTATATTGGCGCCATAACCTATCAAATCCACACATAAACCAAAATATAAATTGGCACATAAGTAAATCCAACATTCCATAAACATTATACACATTATGTTCCATATTCTTCTCCTCCTCCTCCTCCTCCTCCTCCTCCTCCTTCTCTTCCCCCCTCCAGCCGTCTTATCTTTCATATTTTATGTTGCCACTGTGAAGCAATCATATAACCGGGACTATATAATATGACTATTCTTCAATGCCCAATGAACAGAGGTTGTGGTCAGTTGTAGGTCCATACTATGTGTATAGCCTAAATGTTTACTGTCTCCTAAGGCCGGATGGTGTAGTTGGTTGCATCTCTGAGCGTCCATCAGGAGGACCCTGTCTATGACAATGTTATTCCACTGCCATCATTATACTTCAACAATTACCGGCCTATGAGGAACAATCATAGAGTAGTACCTTTCTCAGATACAGGCAGTTAAATGGCTTATCTCACTGTCTAAAGCACCATCATCACCTATGATCTGGATTATTATCAACACACACTCAAAGGTGATGCATTCATACAAGGGAGCAACTGCCTGCCACCACATGTGCATGTGAGGGCACAAAGCATCCATACCAATCACATGTGGCCATTCACTCAAATTAACAGTGACTCTCTAATAGATGTTGACTTTAAGGCTGAACATAGGGGAGTGGGCCATTGCAAGTGTGGCAAATACAAGTCCCAATCAGAGCATTGCTCTGTACTAAGGCAATATATAAGTTGGGGGAACTTTGACTGCATCAAAATTAATGTTTGCTGTTTGCCCATAGTATATAGATGGATATTACAAAGTGGGTGGGCATATAAAATGAAAGGGCTCTCTGGGGTCATTATGAACACCTCAAGCCAAGCTGTTCAACATATATGCTTGTTAAACAATGCCAGACCACCGACTGTGGAATTTTTACCCACTATCATGAAGGATTTTGTGCGCCGAGCACAGGATGAATTCCTTACCATCACCGGTAAGGGTGTTATTTATTTACCACAAAGCAGGCTAATGAGTTCTTGCAAGAATACAAAGTGCACAAGGGATTTTGGCATGACTAATCTTGCCTTTGTTACCATTGTGCCATTACCTTTTTATATAGTATTTCTCAAGTGCATGTGCAACAGCAACTGCCGGGAAATCTCCCCATCTACCGGGAAATACATGGCTGTGATCAGGCTACAAGGAGCTTTCTTGCTAAGCCTATGTGCAGGTGAGTGTATTCCTGCAACACTAGTGATTAAACTGTTCTAGTATCTAAGTTTTCTTTTCTTTGTAGGGCCATATTATATTTGAAATTGGTTGAGTGGCAGATTATTACCTTCATAGGCACAGATGTGGGCGCTAGCAACCTGTGATCCTATAATGAGGCGAACATCTGTGACAAAGAGCTTGTAAACCTTGCCACCATGACTTCTACTGCAGTAAGAAAAATCTCACATCTCCTCTTTCACATTTTATGTTGCTGCTGTGAAGCAAATATGTAACTTGGACTATATGATACAACTATTCTTCAACTACATGTTTTAGGTCCCAAAATATCACAAACCTTGTGTCTACTCCTATTACTCCTTCATCAGTGGAACCAAACATCCATTAGTTTCTTCAACACAGACCTATCCATGTTATGCATTTGAAAAAAACAAAACACATCAGATGCTGTTCTATCCTTATTATTACCACTAGATCCAAGTGCAATCAAATCCTACTGTCACTACCATACTTGTCCACCACGTTGAACACTGAACACTGTAATCTACAATGCCACATCAAAACCATAATTCACTAATATGTATTCACTACCTTGTATGTCTTTTGGCATGTGAACAATATTACAGGTAGAATAGTAGCTGTGTTAATTCGTGTTAATTTAGAGTCTGGGAAATTTTTGAACCATATCAAAAGCCACATGAATTATGTAACCAGTGCTCTTGTGTTCACTGCTCATACCCCCCCCCCCCCCCCACCCAATGTCCTCCACGACACCACTCTTAGTGAGCTCACTCATTCAAACTACTTTATATGTATACTAACATATACCAACACAACATTCTAGATGATTACTGTGCTTCTCAATAAACAAAATAACCCATAACAACCATCATCTATCCAACCCACTGTTGACAATGATACCGGGAGTACAGATGTTGCAAAATGGATAATAATCAAGAATTTAGTATCACCTCCATTACCACAATTACCACCATCCACACTTGCTCCACCTTCTATAGTTATCAATACCACACCACCTCCACCCCCTCCTCTTTTGTTTACAAATGGCAACCATTTCATAGTACATATCAGCATGGTCAAATATAAAGAATCAATTTGTAATGCTCATTTAGAATGGAACTGAGGTTGAAAGCTTTCTATTCTCAACTCACTACTCATATCGGCGATGAATGGGTCCACTCAATGTATATCTTCAAACTCTCTGTCCTCCATTCACTGTCACTGTCATCACATATTGGACAAACATCAAAGATGATGGTGCTTCTAACTAGCGTCTTTGGAATAGCACTTGTGTGATTCGACTTGCGTAGTGCAAGTTGATTATACTACTATTGGACATGATATTGAGAAAGCATTATAAAAGCATTATCAAGTGATTGCTGCTCTTGATACACATAAGTGATGTTCCAGAAATTTTGTATCTCTTGATGATGTGGTGGTATTTCATAAAAATTTAAAATCTGTCAGTAGAAAACTAGTGTTATTTGACTTGCGCTGCACATGTCAATTATGCTAGTGTTTGACATGATACTGATCAACTATTCTTATGTGGTTATCACTTATGATTGATCACACAAGTGCTATTCCAAAGGTGCTGGTTCAATTCATGTAACAATGCTCTTTTGCAAAATATGGAAAACCGTCGGTAGATACAGTGCTATTTGACTTGCGCTGCACAAGTCGATTACACTAGTATTTGACTCAGTATAAAGAATTGCATTCAATTTGCACTGCATAAATCAATTACACCAGTAAAACATGATGTCAATCAACACTACTCTGATATCTTGTCTCCACCAAAAGCAATTTCGGCACTACAAATACTAACACAACACATGATGAGTAAAAAACTATTTGAAATTATGTAGAGCAGCTTATGCAGTGTCTGCATAGATTATATTAACTCTATTGATTAACTTATGTCCCATACATACAATGTCAATCTAAACATATGAATCAGCATGAGAAACAGAAACCAAAACGGAAAACTCATAATCAAATGCTAAATTCTCTACCACGCCTCCCCACTATACCCATCTAACACTTGCACCAAAACCATAACAACATAGCCCTACATTTATCCAAATGAAACAACCTCTAGCAGAAACAACTGATATTATCATTGACTTTGTTGGAGAATTAACTCTACCGCTCTTATCAAATAGATCCGCATCCTTTGCATGACTATTAACAAACTAAACTCAGATTTAAAACTATCCAGGGATCTAGGATCCTGCGCCGCTGTATGCAGGAATTGGATTCCCTGCAGTAGATCCCTTCAATTCAAAACCCTCAATTTTTTGAGGTAAGATGATCTTAATCAATTCTTCAATATCATATCATCTACCCATGCAACAATAACATCACATGTGCTACAGATTACACTAGACATATCCAGATTGCATTTATCCTACAAGCTTTATGAACTATTATTCTCGTAGGAGAATGTGTAGATGCTGATCCAGTCACCACAGACTGGATTGAAGTAGATACAATTGTGACTGTCTTGGAGTCATTAAACTGACAGTCCGGTTCACGGTTCAAGCATTTGGGAATTGTGCTGAACCGCAAACCAATGGTTTGGACCAATGAACTAAGTGAGTATTTGCGCACATAATTACAGCCACTGTCACGGAACTGAGCCCTGAGTTTCACATCAGTAGCACAGGAAATTACAACAATGGCCAGCAATCATGTTCCCCTGACCTCAACAGCCACCAAATGCTAACCAAACGACGACACCAGACGCAAACCCATTGAGCTTACATCCAAATTACAAAGCGCAAATCTGGTGGCCAGATTCACACTTGTGGCTGACATGGCACCAATCCACACCATTGGCACTGAAATATTGTCTTGCCCCGCACACCAATTTTCCAGGGAGCCTACCACAATGGTCACATATTGGCTATGGGTCAGGCTGAGCTCTCTGTCCCTCGTCCATTCTCTCCAATTGTTTCAGAATAGCTTCAAAGTAGTTAAGTCTCAAAATAAATGTGTTTTCAGGCTATTTTCGATTTGCTACTTGTTTGAACTTTAAACCGGACTGTGGTCCGGCTCCAACATGGTCCGGTTCATGGTTTGCAAAAAAACAGGCTGAACCGGACCAAACCAGACCAAACCAACAGCACAGAGTCATTATCCAAAGCTGTGAACTTGGAGCTCCTCTGTATCTCCTTTGATTCCTTTGAGCCCTTTCAAAATATGATAGCTGCCTGTTGGGACCTAACCTGGAGAAGCTCTACATGAAAGCTATGGAAATGATTTGTACTCTGACACAGAATCTGAACCATATCAGCCAAGCAACACTCCACCACAACTATTACCATGTGCACCCTCACAACTATTGAGCTATATTGATTACACTTTTAACACACTATTCTTCACATAGGTGGGGAAATCCTACTCCTGACCTTAACATTTCCTTTGTGGACAAAAACGGAGGCCTTGAAGACATGCTAGCTTCTCATTGTGCACACTTTACTGCTATCGACAATGATTTGCAGCAAACCAACTTTGTCAATTTTAAATGTCTCACACTAGGCATATCCAAGTACAAAACCATTTCTAATTGGGACTCATATCTGCCACACTTGCGATGGCCCACTCCCCTATGTCATAAATGTAGGGTGTTTGTAATTTTTTTGTTTGGTTTAGAGTTATGTATATCAATAAATAACTGCTGGTGTAAGGGGAAGGAAACATTGCACAGAGTGAGGTATGCATCTGTTGAAGGCTATAGGATGAAATGGGGTGGAGGATGTGAATAGACTGAGTAACACTCGGAATATTGGAAGAGGATATAATGTCGAGTTGGAAATGGTGAGACTGTGCAAGAGGGAACACAGTGAGTGACAATGCTTGGAAGCAAAATCAGGAAGCTAATAAATTGAGAGTTGATATAACAAACATACCTTGGAAGCAAAATCAGGAAGCTAGAGAACTTCCTGTCGCTCCAAGGACTATATAATGTGGCAGACCCTATCTACTCAGAGTAATGATAAGTCCGAGACAAAGGGAACAAGTGACACATATGCAAACAGTGAGATAAGCGATGACAGATAGGGAATACAATAGTCCGAGACATGTGAAGCTGTCATCTGTCAATTGTCTAATACATACATACATCAAACTCTATAATAACTGTCAAAACTCGGAATCACTTCATTTTACCTGTCAAAGCAGAGTAACTCTATAATTCCTGTCAATCAATAACATGTGGCACTCTTGTGAATGCACTGGGTCAATGATCTCCAACAGCATCCTCCACTCTGCACTCTTCAATGTTCGTGACAGCAGTAAACTCAAACAAATTTTTTGCACATCAGGATAATAAGGTTTGAGGTTGTTGCAAATCCCCGAGAGGTAAGAGTCGACTGACTTCTGGTTGATGAAGAAAGATTGCCAGGTTACATACAGGCTGAATGTGTCGTCAGATGGTGCAGGTGGGAGATTGTGGAGATTGCAAAATGTCAGATAAGAATTTACAGCAGAGCTGTAAAAAGCAGCTGTGGTGAGGTCGATAGCCATGCCCATAAGGATGGAGCACTTTAGAACGAGGTGGTCTATGGACCACGCCAACTGGGCTGGTTGGCGTGTATTTGGCGAGATGTTCATTTTTTTGCCAACCCCAGTGCTTCTTGCTGGGGTGTAAAATGTTTGATCACAACATTAGGCACACATTATTAAAATGTGATAGTGTGTCAGCCACCACATTCTCAGGGCCTGGCACATGATAGCACCGGAAATCGATTTCAAACTCCATCAGGATGGCAACTGCAAACCGGAGAAGCCTATTAATTGGCCCGGCGGCACTCATAGATGCAACAGTGTCCACAGTGTTGGTGTTGTCTGAAAAGCAGATAAGATGTCGGCAGCGGAACCAATGTGCACAGATCTAGATCCCACAGACAACTGCCAAGGCTTCAAAGAAATAGATGATGTCGCTAGGGCTGTCCTTGAGTGATGTTGATTGGAAACCGGGGTGTTCACACAGAGAAACATGGTAACCAAGATCTCATCATTATCTCCAATCACCCAGTCAATAGACATCAGGAAATGAACATCTGATGATAACCACATGTGGTTCGCGAACCAATTAAGCTCGGCTGCTATCTTTGAGTTTATCTGTAAGCACTTGTGCGGCTCGGTGATACCTGAGATATTGGTGTATAACCCCGCCAACCCAGAACAGAGCTTAGGGTAGGTGTTGAGGGCCCAGTTAAGCCAGCCAATCATCCATTGGCAATCACACAAGGACTTGGTTGACCGGGGCCAAGCAAAATCTGCACAAGTCTCAGCAGGGTGTCACACTTCTCAATTGGCATAGGGACAGTCTTCTCATTGATGTCCACTGAGAAACTGATGGTTGGTAGGACTCTGCTGGAGATTTGTTTCTCCTCCTCATGAGGCAACTTTATTTTGTCCCATAGCAGCAGGTGTTTAGTTTGATCCACCAGCAGAAATTGACCATAAGGTTTGTACATCTCGAGATCGCCGCCGAGGCTGATACCAAAATGTTCATCCACAAAGCAGAGCAAGCACTCAACAAAATGCTTGAAAATCACGATCCAGATTACTAGTGAGATGAAAGAGGCCCAGATCTTCATAGACCCACACCCGCCAAAGTTGTTATTCCTATTGACATGGTGTTCACAACCTGTTTGAGCTGTCAAGTGGGTGCATCAGCATTTGGCGATAAGCCGCCTTTACGTCCAACTTCCATAGCTCCAGAGCTATTTCAACTCTATCTGGCTTCTTTGTCTTGACCATCTGTCACACCACTTGCAAGGCTGAACCTAGAGCTTTGATTCCATCCAGTTTCACTCCCACTATGCTCTCCTTTGTGATCATCGAGTTCAGCACAAAATCCCTGATGAGTGATCCATGACCATGCACAGTGCAAACAGATCAAAGCCTGGTTTAAGGCACCACGTGAACAAGCATCTCGTACATACCCGGTAAAAGATTAGGGCCAAAAGCTGGCGAGAAGTGCTCAGTTTTGATCTCCTTCTCGATTTGGGCACAGAGAAACTCTTGTTCATGTTCAGCTGTAGGAACACGGCATGGACATTTACACGTGACAGGGTAGTCACCCAAGATCTCTGCCCAGGGCTAGAACCCTTCACGCAGACCATGGACCACGGACACAACAAATAACAGGTTAGGATGATCCACCAGAAGCGCCTCAAAGCAGTCAACATCAATGCCGCAAACCACTTTGAAAAGCTCCGGATGTTCACGTATAGTTTTCAGGGAATCAGGCGGCCCGGGCAGCAGCTCCATCGGAATAGAATACGGGAAGCAGCACCATGTTACTCTGTGCCCCATTGTTCCACAGCAAGTCGCGGAAATGACGCAGACAGTGAGAACCCGTATCCATTTCAGTTCTTCTCCGGGCATTCCATCCACTCTTCTATGGCCACCTTGGCAGAAATCCCCGTTGACATTGTGATTGTCGCAGACATGCTTAAACCTGCACTGGCATCTGTTGCATTGGTTACTGTTCCACTGGTGGTAGATCCCATCACGATCCTCGGGTCCAGCCTTTCAAACTTTCGCTTGCAGCTGAGTGGTTCCGCGGTAAGCTCTGATCCCAGATGAGTTAAGGTGTGTGATCGATCTGTAAGGCATAGAAACTCCTGATCGAGCTAAGCTCGAGGCTCCAGTTCTCAGAGACGTGCTTTCTGATGGCTTTGTCAAGATTAATGATGGATTTGTGGGTGCTGGGATGTAAGGAGCCAAACAGGGATTGGATGTATTCACGGTATACCCTAAGCTCTGTCTTTCGGTGAGGGAATGCATAGACAATTGTGTCTGATGCGAGGTCAAACACATGGTACCATTCAAGCCCGGAGGAGATGGGCTTTAAGGTCCGCGAGGTCCCGCCGGTAGAGCTGCAAGAAATGACAACCCTATCGACAAACTCGCCATCACATTCGTTTATTTCACGCAAATTGACAAGATCACAGATATTGCCGGCATTGAGAGAGATAGGGGAGACAATGCCAATGGGGCTGGCTGTGTGTCTGTTGCCAGCAGGTCCAGAGGCAGTAAGAGAATTTGGTCAAACCTCAGCAGCGATGACAATGAGTCAGAGCCTGCTGGATCGAATGAGGACAACAGCAAAGGTCATTCCGGACTTGGTAGCACAACTAAGTGATCAAAGGTCAAACAAGACCCCATGAAGTTTGCATTTGTGTGATCCTCCGCATCACAATTCCTGGACAGCATTGTCCTTGGGGCAAACTGCAGGAAGACCCGAGATCTTGCTGGAGAATATGCCCTCGACCCAGCCCACACTAAGTGGGCGCTCAAATTCAACGGAATGGGATCCCACACCGCTACCAGATGCAGAGTGGTTGTGTGTGCTCACCAACCACCCCGTCAATCTCAATGCCATTAACACCAGCACCTTCTCGGCCGAGTTTGAGGACAAGGTTGTTCACAAAATGGGTGAATTTAGTATCTCTGCCGACAGCATCATAGATAAGTGCTTTGGCCTTGAAAACACTAGTCGCCCCCTGTCTGTGACCGTCAATGATACAGGTGGTATGGCACAAGTAGCTTCTTTGGCCATTGATTGGCTGCGGAGGCACGACTTAAATTGCTAAAGTAAACCTGGCTGGTGTGCACATGTAGCGGGCAAAAAGAAAGAGGGATGATACCCCTTCCTTTGCAGCAAGCCTGCTATGAGAACTCGATCCCAGCCACTGCATGTGCAAGCAGTGACGTGGATGGCACAATCAAGGAACTGACTAAGTGTGTCAGCAGATCCAATCTCTGGGCTCACAGAGCTGGTGTGCACATATTATTGGACTGCCGTAAATACATTTAAACATCATTTGTATATGTAAGAACAATCTTGAATCAGGAGTGCGGCCGACTGTGATGCCGCAGCGGCGAACACAAATCAATTGCACATGTACATACATCCCTACCCCTTCCTTCACCACCACATATCCCGCAGGTCAGCCTCAACGATTCCAAGCCCAAATCGGAATACCCTGCATCCATCAGTAGCCACCACCGCCGCAATCAGGACTCCAGGAAACACCCCGCTATCTCTCTGTACCACTTGCCCCACGAAAATTCCACAGTACCATTCCTGCCCCCTAACTTCATTGACCCTCGGGTTATTCCCATTGGACTCTGAGCGTATTATGGTTTGGGATCCAATAACCCCAACTGAGAACTCAGCTGTGCAGTACAATACATCCCGGTGGATATTCACACTTACACCATCATCCAGTATCCATCTATAGTGCCCTGCTGCTCCTGGTCCGTTATGGTAGGCGCTCCAGAAGGTCTTATCTTTCCCGGATCACCCATTCCCTCGTCACGACATTCCTTGCCTATCACTTTGTCCACCGCCAACCACTGGATGGGCCGGGCTTGGGAACTACAGATCGGCTGCCAGAACATCGGGCTGGTCCATCAATTCACCAATGAATCCCTTACCGCTGAGGAACAGCAAGAATGCTGATCAAGCATCCTCATATTTTACAAGCGGCTCGCCCCCAACTCTGATCAACTGGGCCGTGTTTGAGTCAATCAAGCATATGTGCATGCCCACATGCATCTGGTATGGAGTCCCTTAGTTAAATCTACTGAGGCTGCATTTCTACGCAACTCCGCCTATTTTATGTGCCGCAAAGGACAGCAGGCCTCCACCCATCACATCGATCAGTTGCTACACACTCTCAAGAATGACGACTGGGAGATCAGAGAAATAGGATGCCGTGGATTGCTGGAGGAGGATGCTCAACAGGCCGACAATATTTTGAACAAGTTGATGACGAGCATTGGGACTATCACGCTGCCGAAGACAACACTTGGGCTGAGGTTCACAAATGGCACCACGTTCACTGCAGAAGTCTGTCATCACCTACTGTCTCTCATTGCTCTGATCTTGAGACCAACTGATCTCTTGTTGCCACACTGTATGTTGTTCTCTTAGTGCTACAGTTTATCCAATCTAATTCCTTCCCAATCAATCAATCACAGAAGCTATCCAATCTGCTTCATTCTTGCACATTCAGTACACACATCATTCCTGTATTATCACACCTTGCTCCTGTACCCCCACACTGTCTTTGCTGCACCACCTATTATGGTCTGCCAGTAAATTCATGGCTTAATGTCTCACTGAGGAGAGTGGGCCATCAAAAGTGTGGCAGGTACAAGTCCACCTCATCACAGGACTCTGGGTATTCTCAATAAGTATATCTCCTAGCACTACTTATATCAGACACAAAGTGTCAACCATACAAGGCAGTCTGAACATGAATAGGAATTTTTTTTCATCTTCTAGTCTCTTCTCTCTTTCCATTCTCACCAAGTCATTTGCCTATCTCCAGGCCCTTTGCTCCTGCCTGCCCTGAATCCCACTTCCACACACTTTCTCCTTGAACCAAAATCTCCCTCCCTAGCCACTACCCCTTTAGGCCAGGTCTCTTTAATCTTATCACCTTCGGGTTGTATACTGGCCGAGTGTCAGCCTACAGACTTTTGGATGCCAAAATCACATAAATACAGTGTTTGTGGTGTAACATCTGAAATGTGGCTAGACTACCTACACATAATGCAATGGCACTGGCATCAATTGTATGTCATTGAAGCGTACAAAGGGCGTCAATTTTGATGTCAATTTGAAGTTCAGTAGTTGGTCTTGATTGTATGGAGGTACGACTTACGACTCCCGCTGCGTGTTGGCTGGGTGATTACTAGTATGCTTGTGTCCCTTCTAATTTTCAATTTTGAGGGTCTGAATAGCTCCGACCTGTATAGTATTTACTATCATCATTTACTGCTTGATTAGTACCATACACATACAGTGCCCAAGACAATAAGTGACTTTAAATGACTTGGGCAAATTCTTGAGAAACTTCAGGGGCAATATGCTTACCATTTTGGGTGTCATTGCACGAACTTCTTTAAGTCATTTCCTTCTCACCCCTTGCTACTTCCCCTTTGCTCAAGCTTTCTATCATCAAGCTTCTCTTTATGAAGGTGCACAGCTGAAGAGAATTCTTAACATACTACCATCTGAATATTAGCATAACTGTGTTTTTGCTGGCAAGCAGCTGCCAGCTCAGTCAGTCATGTATCTTAACCGAGGCTTTATTGGTTAGCTGTAGTACACCAATGCATGGTATTTCTACACAATCACACAATTTTCATTGTCATTTTCATTTGTTTCAAGAGATTTGGGGTAAATTTGAGGTGTAACATTGAGCGACAATTCAAGGCAAAATATCATGTGTCGCCCTGGTGAAATGCTGCCTCGAGTGAGATATTGGCGGCATCATACACATTAGAATGGCTTGGAATTGAATCCTGGAATTCCTAAAGGGTGTAAGAAACATATGATAGTAAAAAAATAGAGACCATAACTGAGAATAGTGTTGGGTGATCTGTTGTTAGAGACATGTTGATCGGCATCTTCTTGCAAGGGATGTGGCTGAAAGCCTACCGTGGGGCTTGCAGTCATCATTGCACACTCACTATTGGATGAATCACTTAGAATATTTTGGAGGGTAGAACTAATACATACAGAATACCACTTGTGTAATATGAGAGTTATCCAGGAGGGATTGCATGAGTGTAGTTAATTTGAGTGCAAATGACTCCTTCATCATGCTCTCCCATTGTTTTCATTACATATTTTGAAACAAAATGATATCGTCAATGCTACATAACATGGCAATTCATTGTACTGCAAAGCTAAGCAAAAGAACATAAGTAGAGCTTCATACAAATACCATATTTCATCAGCTGCAGTATTTCATCGGTTGTGGGAAGACTGTAGATACTATTGTATGGTATGCTGAACAAAATTCTGCTAAAAGTGCTCGACCGTCACTGGCGGTTGGGCGTGGGAAATAATCATGTGGTGCTAACAGTCCTTGACCGTCGTCGACAGTCGGAAATTAAATTATTAAGCTCTACTAAAAATTCTGCTGGGGCACCTTAAAGGTGCCAGTTTTTGCTGATGGTAGGAATTAGGGCTTGTCCATGTCACAGACAGATGGCTGAAAATTTATGTTTCAATGTGTCCTTCACAGCTTGGTCAGTTCTCACTCAATCTTCACAATTGTTGTATATTTGAGAACATCTCAGGAAGGCCTGTATGGCTGTCACATTATATTTCTGATTTTCAAATTGCAAGATGTGCACACCTGGTAAAACTCTGTGTTCAACTGGTAAATAGCTGACTACCAAGTTTGGATTCAATTGAGCTGAGCAGAGACTCATTTTGAAGCTACTGATTATGGGCTTGATGGGTGCCACAGTGTCTAAAACCCTTGGCAATGGATGGGGCCAAGACACTCCCATAAAGCACAGCATTAATGCCTTGCAGCTCATGATCACTTGTATGGGTGCCTACCCCAACCACCACCAATGGTCACATTAGGCGCCCAAGAAGCAAATGATCAGTGGCTTCAAAACAAGCCCTTGCTCATATTAACCAGATCAAACCTGATGAAGATACAGACATTCTAGTGGACATCTAGTCTAATTGCACAAAAGTGATAGAGTATTGGAATCAAATAAAAATAAAGGACCAAGAGACCAGCCAAGCCAGCCACCAAGATAAATGTTCCAGCCCAGCACAAGGCTGGGTTTGCTTGGTCCACTCTTAAAAAGCGAAAATTGGAGGGGTAGGATGGAATGCAGTGACCTAAGTAAAGTAATGGCTCACTTATACAAAGCGAAAAGGGAGGGATGGGGGACAATAAAGAACCAAGAGACCACTCAAGGTGGCCACCAAGGCAAGTGTGCCAGCCCAGCCCAAGGCCGGGTTGCCTGGTCCACTCTGAAAAAAGCGAAAGTGGGGAGAATGGATGAAGTTCAAAGGATGATAAAAAACCAAGAGACAACTGCCTGGTCCACTCTTAGAATGCAAAAGTTGGAGGGGTAGAATGGAGTGCAGTGACCAAAGTAAAGTAAGGGTTCACATATAAAAAAGCGAAAAGGAGGGATAAAATGGAGTGGGATGGTCAAAGGAAAATAAATCACCAAGAGACCGGCCAAGCCAGCCACCGAGGCAAAGTGGGCCAGCCTAGCCCAAGGCCGGGTTGCCTGGTCCACTCTTAAAAAGTGAATATGGAAGGGGTGGGTGGAGTGGAGGGAGATAGTGATAAAGGAAGTAAAGGTCCACTTATAAAAAAGTAAAAATGGAAGTGGTGGTAAGCAGTGTCAGAAATTTTCGAAAATAGAGGGATAGAGTACATGGAACACAAATAAAAGAGGTTTGGAAGAGTGAAAGACATGGAACTCGCTTAGAAGTGGTAAGCCCCACAGTTATTACACCACCACCTATACCACCAGCTAGGAGTCAATGACTAGTTAGTTGAACATGCCAAAAAGCGATCAAAGGCCAGATTATAAGAGAAAATAAAGGCTCTCACTTGACACAGAGCCCCACAGGTGTAACACCCATATCAGAAGTCAATGGCTGGCTGAGCAGTCCCAGCAAGATGGCAAAAAAGATGGTCAGAGGTAAGACATTTGAGCAAGACAGCATGTCACAAAAAAGCGGTCAGAGAGGGTAGGACATTAGATAAAACACAGGCTCTCACTTGTGGCAGAGTCCCACATATGTTATACCCATACCAGATGTCAGTGGCTAGTCAAGCAGTGAAAGAAAAATGTCAAAAAAGCGGCCAGAGGAAGGCTAATGGAAGTGGGAATGAAAAAAAGTCTAGTTGTCATGTGCGGCTAACCCTGTACTTTCATTATGTCATTTCTTGATGGAATATTCTGATGGTATGATCAGAATTCAGGGGCTTTCCTCTCATATGTTTCTTGCTACCAAGCAGCCCAGCTTGATATTGAGTATCCACTTATCCAAGGCTGTATATTCTAGTTGTAAATATATTAGATGGCTGGATATAAAATGTCTATATCTTTGTCAGTTTTGCTTCAATTGAGCTCGGCAGAGGCTTGTTTCGAAGCCACTGATCATGTGCTTCTTGGGCGCCTATTCCGTTTGTCGGCGACGGACAGATTAGGCGCCCATAAAAGTGATCATGAGCTGTAGGGCATTAATGCTGTGCTTTATAGGATTGTCCTGGCCCCATCTATTCCCAAGGGTTGGAACACTGTGGCACCCATCATCAAGCACATAACCAATAGCTTTCAAACCAGCCCCTCCTAATCTCAGTTGAATTTAAACCGCCAAAGAAAGATATTATACATCCATATTAAAAAAAGCAAAATTGGATTGGAGATAAAATGCTTACAGTGTAGCCCCTGTCTGCGGGATAACCCCACTCCTTGGGACAAACACATGTCCTGGCTTCAAATCTTTCTCAAACCCTTAGCTAATTTTTGTCAGTGAATATGTATACCCTTCAAGTGTTCTATCAGAATTTTGGCCGCCCCCGACCAGTGAAAACTGGGCAGGGGATTATTCATTTCTCGATCAGAGCTAAAAATAATCAAATTCGACTTTCAATTCACGTCCTGTGTTTCATGCTCCCATGCTCTTGCTCTATAAATGGAGCAAGTGCAGTTGATACATATCCAAAAGCATAACTCACCAATTGAGTTGTCTTGTACCCATAACCACTCGCTTAGTCCCCTTTAAGTAGTGTATGTCTCTTAGGCCTTCCATGAACTCACTAAGAGCAGAAACAACACCTTCCGGTGCTCAGGACAGAGCTGAGATCATCTGTCCCTAGGACCTGGATTTGACCCATTTTGGCCTTCGTCACCATTTGTTGTCCTATGCACTTGCACCTTTACTTTAAATTAAGAAAAAGTATTTTTCTATAGCCTACATAGTCCTAGTAACTTTCTGTCTCTATCAGTTTCAGTTCACTTGAGCTGAGCAAAGGCTTGTTTTGAAGCCACTGATTGTGTGCTTCTTGGGCACCTAATGCGACGGTTGGTGATGGTCAGGTTAGGCACTCATAAAAGTGATCATGACCTGCAAGGCATTAATGCTGTGCTTTATGGGGTTTCTCAACAGCTGGACAGAAATTCTGCTGAGCAGCACTGGCCACCAGAGAGAATATTTGAGAGCAAATCCAGCATAGTACTAACTGGCTGGGTGGAAGAAAACAGGCACAGTATAGTACTTGCTGGCCAGAAAGCAGATGTGGAAACAGGTTTAGCACAGTGTGGGCTGGCCCAAAGGTAGAATACTTTCCAGGGTTAGTGTGGTTCTGGCTGGCCAGGGGGAAGTATTCAAATGGATTCAGCACAGTACTGGCTGGCCAAAGGGCAGTGTACAAAGACTCGGTGTAGTTCTGACTGGTCAGAGGGAGATGGTCAGCACAGCACAGGCTAGCCGGCCCAACTGCACTAGAATTCTGCCAAGGCACTGTAAAAGGCCCAGCTGTCTTTGATAGTCGAATGTGGGAAATGATCATGTGATGCTAAAGATCCTTATCTATTGCTGATGGTCAGACATGGGTGCTTATTCATTACAAACACAACCATCTCATTTCTTGATTACTTCATGTACCTTGAATGAATATACTGCTGATGTGTTGACTCAGTATGTTATTAATATTGAAGGATGGGATTAAAGTTTGTGTGTTGCACACTAAAGGTGCTCATCTGCTGCTGATTGTCAGATGTGGGGGCTGATTTATCTTATGATTTGACTGACATATGTGATCACCGTTCAAAAATTCTGCTAAGGCACTGGAAAAGTGCTGGTCATCACAGACAGGCAGCTGAAAGTTTCTGTGTATAGATGTCTCTATCATAAATCACTTAATTCTGACTCAATTTCTATAATTGTTGTATACTCAGATTCATCTTAGTGAAGCCCATATGGCTGTCACATTAAGTTGTGAGATGTATACACCAGGCAAAGCAAAACTCCCAAACACAATACACATGATTTTAGAGGCAAACCAAGGTGATGACTTGTGATGGCCTAAGGTTGTATATGTACTGGAGCCCTTGGCTGCAACCCACCTAGCACAGGCTGACAGAATCAAAATGTCAAGTGCATCAGGAAAACATCAGACAGGGATGGGGGACACAAGGAAAGCATCAGGCATGTTGGGAATTCAAACTGAGGTTGATAGGGAGTTGTACCTACAGATGGGGTCTGCAGCACATGCAGAAAACCTCTGTCACAGGCAAAAAAAAACCTCAGGCATGCATGTAACACCCCAGACCTGGGAACTGCACAATGGGGAGGGATGTTGGGTAGCTCCGGAATGCTCTGTAATCCTGAAAGCACTACCTAGAATGTGTAAAGTGATGAGTCACAGTGGTGTATGTAGAAGTCTGTTGATGTTTGGTGCTTGGTGCACATAAATATGATGACAAATGAGTCACATGGGGGCAAACCACATAATATGAGAGTGCTGTCCAAGTGTTGTACTATGCAGAGGGCAACTCATGACACTATGGTAGTCACAATTCAATACCCTAGTATTCCTCTAAAAGGGTGTGCAGTGTGTGTCTCAGCATCACAGCTTTCCCAGCTTTCCACTGTGTCTGGGTATGTTTCTGTGTGTTTTGGCATGAGTTTCCTGTTGTTTCCCTGAATCTCTCATTGTTTTCTCTGTATCCACCAGACTCTTCTCTCTTGTCTTAGCACTCTAGGCCTCCCCTTTGGCCAGTGCTGTTCCCATACTAGATGTCTGTACACCTCACATAGAACAGTTCTACTCTACACTGTTGGCCAGGATTCATCTGTATAGCACCTGACCAAATGTTGCTTTTATCCCACAGAAGGGACCTTGTCTAGTATACTGGTAAAATATGGTATGATACTGAAATGTAGGTAGGAGAGGTGTAGGCAAACAAATAGATTTGGTACAGGTCTGGTATAATATGGTATAGAAAAATAAAGAATGGCAGATATGAATGGAATGCTAGGGGTTGTTTCGGGTTGAGACTGGGCATCAAAGATGGGGAGAGATGTGAGGATGAATGTGCTGGAGCATTTTTAGAGATAGCCCGTAGGCTGACACTTGGCCAGTGTGCAACCCAATGGTAATAAGGTTTAAGAGACCTGGCTCAAAGAGTGGTGGGTAGGGAGGGAGATTGTGGTTCGAGCAGGAGACGAGCAGAAGGGGGATTCAGGGCAGGAGCAAAGGGCCCGGAGGTAGGCAAATGACTTGGTGAGAAGAGAAAGAGAGAAGAGACAGGAGAATGAAGAAAATTTCCTACATATGTTCAGACTGCCTTGTCTGACTGACCTTTTGTGTCTGATATAAGTAGTACTAGGAGATATACTTATTGAGAATACCCAGAGCTCTGTGGTGAGGGCGGACTTGTACCTGCCACACTTGTGATGGCCCACTCCTCCCAGTTTTCATAGCAGCTCACTCCAGGTATTGTGGCAGATGGTACACCTTTCCATTCCATTTTCCTTCTCTCTTTCCTTTACATGCTACACACACCTATATATTATAATGCAACAGTACAATTTAGATCAGGTTAATTACAAGTTCACCCCAATGGAGATTAAACAATTAGGTTCCCAAAAAGAAATTCAGGAAATATGCACAGTTAGCAGTGGTTCCTCATGCACGGTATTGCAGTAGCCCTGTAGACCACCCTCCCGCACCCATATGCTTGGTTGTCCCGATCAGCCCGGATAGCCCAGGCTACATGAACCACTGATGAGCTCTTCCTTATCAACATTGTTCATGATCACAATGTCCCTTAGCTCAGAGCAGAAGACCTAGATCATTATCACTTCACACGTCCCAGTGTTCATCTGAAAGAAGCTGAAGGAGGTACATGAAGCCAAGCACCCTGGAAATTGCTAGTAAGAACCAGCTTAATATCAAAATCACTAGTTTGCCTAACAAGAAGGGTGGACAATACAGCTATGAAGTGACAATAACACCCTCCATGATTGTAGGAATGGGGAAGAAGCATCAATGCTGCACAGTAATATTCAGGAAAAATTTGCACTGTGATAGGTGAGGCCCACCTGTGCATGAATGCCCACTTCTTGGTACCAGAAATGCAAGCTAACATTGTGATAAACAGGAAAGAGGATGGTGTCTAGATGAAGGTGTGTTTGTTGGCAATAGATCCTAGCACAATGTTGATGATCTTATCATCTATCCACTTCCCTGGGTTTAATTGTCACAACGAGTTGTGGTTCAATCACTCTAATCCCATCTGAGCTGTGTGCAATCCATGTCAAGTATCAGCAAGAATTTGCTCGCCTGCAGTCAAATTTCATGAAGGTGATAGGACCAGAACAGCGATGTTGCAAGAATGTATGATCTGGGACAGAGGCAATAGACACACTAGAAGTTTATCAATTGAGAGAGTAAGCAAACAAACATACCTAGAAGTGAGATCAGGAAGCTGGAAAACTTCCTGTCGCTTCTAGGACTATATACTATGTAGGGTCCTATCTACACAATAGGGATAGCTATAACAAAAGGAACAATAGCAACAATAACACCAATAAGAACAATAAGAACAATCAAATATCTGTCAAACTCTATAACAATGTGCCAGGCTTTTAAGGTGAAGATGCTGTTGTGGGCCGTCCACACTAGAAGCTGCAAAAGTACATAGGAAGAAATTGTTTGCCGGCAAACACACTTTTAGGTAGCCTCTCCTCATCATAAAATCACATGAAATGTGCTACCACATGCCCACAGCCTTTCTAAAGGGCAAGCTCCACATTTGCCACAGATTTATAAGATAGTTGAAGTTTTTCAAGCGGTGGGGCCAGTCGATCATGAGCATTGCAGAAAATGTGTGATCATGCACAAGATGATGGTTCAGTGAGAATTGCGACTATAATTTTCAAGGGGAGGCTGGGGCTGTTACAGAATGGTGCACAGCAGAGATCAACACAAGTGTATTGAGGGAGGGCCAAGTGGCTGGAGATGAGTGCTGAAATGATCTCATGGCAAAGAGAGAGATCAGACAAGGCTTAAAAGGACTATGTTGTGCCCACAGTAAGTTAAAAAATTAAACCTGTAGGGCTAGGCTGGACAAAGTTACAAAGACAGAAGGGAAGAGTAAATGTAGAGATAGAATGAGGTACATTTCTATTAGGGGTAAGCCACGAGATGGAACATGTGCTAAATTGTCTTGTGAAAGGACATATAATGAAGTAATCCAGAGGGAGTGTTTGCTCATAAGGGAAACTATGTAGAGAAAAATACAGTTCTGATGGGTATTTCTAGATTTCCCAGCATCTAAACAAACTTTAAGCTGGGTGTTTGAGGAGCCACAGAGGATCACAAGGCAAACAACAAACTCTAAAAGCTAGAGATTCTGCCCAGCCAATGTCCTGGCCATCCAACTTCCATCCCAGAAGTGACTTCCAGGAATGCCACTCGCCGTCAACACAGCACCTATTCCGCAAGAGGTCGATTATTAGCAAAGGGCAGGGGGAGGGGTGAATTAATGGTGAGCCACAGTATGGCAGGACAATGGTGTCACACCACTAAGCAATGTCACTCAAGACATTCACATTAGGAGTGCATAGTGCAAAAGGAGATAAAGTGTGAGAAAATAGGGCTCTGAATCAAGAAATACCTCGAAGGCAAGATCAGCCATCAGGTATGATGAGTAAGCAGTGCACCAGAGTGCCAAGTACAGATTTGGCATCTTTCTGGGAAAACTTCTGACCAACTACCCAAATGTTGAGTTTGTCTCTTTATCAAGATTTTTTGTTGTCTGGGATCTGGATGGTTTTTTCCCTCAAGGTCCCATAGGATTTGAGATGCTTGAATGATGAAGCAAAGGGGCGTGTTTTGGATAGCTTCCAGGGCCATCCAAGTTCTTCAGCCACCTCGTAGATATCAGTGATGTTGTACAAGACCACCCTGAGGTCCCCACTCTGGCAATAACAGAGAAGACACCATGCAAGGCTAAAATTGCCGCCTACAACAACTTGATATCTGTGGTAAACTTAGCATATACATATATAAATGATAGCTGGCATACCATTCATTGTATAGTGGTAGTTCCTTTCTAACTGCTCCATTTTGAAATACCTTTGTCACAAACAATCTTGCAAACACCCATTGAAGGTGAGGGCATTCATGCCACTTCAGGCTCCCTCTGAACAAGGTCTCTTAGACCCCTTAGACCTGAACTGAAAGGGGTCTAAGAGACCTAAATCCTGAGGCAGGTCCAGGTCTGTTCTGGTCAGGTCTGGTGCTGGACCTGGACCTGGGGTCTAGTGGTAGGGGAGCCAGGTACAGGTCCAGGATGCCTGGGGGGGGGGGGCGGACCTGGGTCTATGGCGGGTCCCCCTGTGATTTTTTTTTGCCAGGTGGGCTGGTAGCAGGGGCTTTTGATGCCCTTTGGGTTGGCATCTAGAGATGCATGGGGTGCTGTATAGAGCATGTAGGAAGCAGACTTTAGCAGGCTGGCTGGTAGCATGGGCTTTGGAAGACTAGAAATATTTTTGGCTGGCTGGCTGGTAGTGGGAGCTTAGTCAGAGTAGCCTCTGAGCATGCATAGGCTGCTGTATATAGCATGTAGGAAGTAGACTCTAGCAGGTTGGCGGGTAGCAGGGGCTTTGGAAGTCTGCATATTTATGGCTGGCCGGTAGCGGGAGCTTGGTGACCTGGACCTAGACCTGGACATGGACCTGGATCATAAAGTAATAACCCTAACCCTATTTATTGAAAACTGCACCTACCCTAACACATTATATATCACTAGAAACTGAATTTTGAGGAGAATATGATGGCAGTCCCAGTTTCGCCATAGCTATTAGGTCATCCCTTTGAACTGAGAACTGGGACAGAGCTCAATGTGGAACAGAGGGCATTGACAGAGGCTGTCAAGTTGATCCATGCAGGGCCGGGATCCTGGATGCAGATATGGAGGATATTACTGAGGATGGAGAAGAGGGAGAGCCCAACAGACCACAGTGTGAAGGATATAGGATATATATGTCTCCCTTCACTGTATAGTATTGCGCGAGTTAACACCACAGTCTGTTTGAACCTATTTGTAGTGGCCGCGACTTTAACACACGGCACACAAAATACATGTTTACCTTTTTACCACACTCATTTTGTGTGTCTCTTGAATCAGGAGATCCACACAGCGAGAATGGTACAGGTTTTCATTCTAAATCCGACTCTACACATTCCCTCCCCTTGAAACTCAGGTCACCTGGTTTCAATAACATACATACACTCAGTCAGTGCAAGCACATTTTTACTGCTTGGAATTGAGATCGAGAATATCCAGTCAGTATTCATGTAGTTATGTATCAGAGCTTGCTTACCCACCAGTTCCCACTTACAGGCAAGCTCTTAGAACTGAAGTCAGTGGCCGCCACCAGCAAACTCTGATTTAAACAACCACCATCACTGAACGGCGGACCACCTTGCTGAAGTGTTTGCATTGCTTCCAAGAGCTCCAGTATCTGTAAACGGTTGGGTTTGACCCTGTGCTTTATGCACAGGCGAAGGAAGGGAAACATACCCACATTGCTGGCCAGGACCCCCTGCCTCTACCTGACCACATGGAGCAGTTCCCGTTCATGCCCTCAGAACTAATCACAAAGCAAGATGTGCACATGTTCTGTCCCAATGGTGTTGCGGAGTTGGAGGATCACCTCCGCATCGCTGAAGCATATGACACCCTGGAGCTCCTTAGACACCACCTCCGTACACGGTGTAGAGCAAAGACATGCTCTGTATCACAGGACACATTCCTACGTGTACACATCTGAGACACATCATACATACCAGAGACACCTTCGAGTCTGCCGCCAACCTGTCCGGATCCATACCAATGATTTCTGGACATTATGATGTTCCGGGATATTACAGATCTACCTATCCACTTGTGAGACCCGCTACCGCTCCGCCAGCCTGCGGATCGCCTCGGATCGCTTTGCTTCATCTCAGTTCACCTCATATCACTTCATACTCCCTCGGGCCCCCTCACATTCCTTTATATCACATTACTTTCATCTCCTATACCTACTACATACTCTCCCTTCCGCCTCCAACTCCCCACACCTCAGGTCTCAAGTACAACCCCTCAGATTAAACACAATCACAACAGCGAGAGGTATAGCCAGTCCCCATCATTGGACATCTGCTGCCCTTTACTAGCATCTACAGCGGTCATTCACCAATATATTCACCAATATATTCAAAGTCGCAAACATCACCGGGCAGATTCACAACACATGTGCGTGGGAGCAACGGGGTCACATTGATGACAAAGTATGAGCTGCTGCACTGAGATATTGGTGTGCCCCTCAAGCACTTCAGGCTCCCTCTGAACAAGGTCTCTTAGACCCCTTAGACCTGAACTGAAAGGGGTCTAAGAGACCTAAATCCTGAGGCAGGTCCAGGTCTGTTCTGGTCAGGTCTGGTGCTGGACCTGGACCTGGGGTCTAGTGGTAGGGGAGCCAGGTCCAGGTCTAGGATGTCTGGGGGGGCAGACCTGGGTCTATGGGGGGTGGCAGGGGTCCTCCTGTGATGTTTTTCCTGCTGGGCGGGCTGGTAGCAGGGGCTGTTGATGCACTTTAGGGTAGCATCTAGGCATGCATGGGGTGCTGTATACTTCATGTAGAATGTACAGAATGGCTTGTTGGCTGGGGCTTTGGGTGCCCTTTGGGGGTGGCATCTGAGCACATATGGGTGCTGTATATGGCAGGCAGAAAGTATACTTTGGTAGATCAGCTGGTAGCAGGGGCTTTGAGTGCCCTTTGCCAAATGGTCTGAGCATAAATGGCACTTCTGGCTTCCTCTAAACCATGTCTCTTGGCTGGCTGCTGGCTAGTAGCGGGAGCTTGGTCAGGGTAACCTTTGAGCATGCATAGGGTGCTGTATATAGCATGTAGAAAGTAGACTTTAGCAGGTTAACAGGTAGCAGGGGCTTTGGAAGACAATGCATATTTTTGGCTGGCTGCTGGCTAGTAGCAGGAGCTTAGTGGCCTGCACCTTGTCCTGGATAATGAGATCTTGATCTGGACATCCAGACCTGGACCTGGGTATCCAGACCTGGATTTTGACATGCAGACCTAGACCTGAACATTGCAGAAAGTCTCGTTTTCAGAAATTCCGCCCCTCCGACCCAACACCACATTCCGCCCCAGGCCACACCACATTATGTTCCGCATTAGGCCACCTGCCTTCCACTGGCCCTGCCTTGTGTTCGATTGTGTCTCGCTTGCTCCTCTCTGTATAACCCCCTGCGCAACTGTTCAATTCTCTTGGTAAACTCTCCGCAATTTTGTATTGGAGACAAGTAAGATCACAAACAGCATGCATATTGTTTCAGAGATGGGTGAGGTCGCAAATGATATGCAGGCGAAGCTTGAGGCCAAAAATGACCCTCTCGCAGCTGGGGCAGGCCTCCCACAGATTCCAGAGCTCATGGGCCGGGACCCCATCTGGGGAAAGCAAGTCCCTCTCAACTTTGGCTGCACCGTGGGTGGGAGTCACGTGGGGAATTGGGGAGAGTCGCAAATTGGTGGTGTCCCCAAGTGGCAGCGTCCAAAGTGCAAGTGCCTTGTGGTAGGTACCTGCACCATCGGGCTTTGGGTGCGGGAGTGAATAGCCGGAGTAGGTGAAGTTCCGGTACCCTAAGGAAGTGAATTGTGTTAGGGTCTGCTTTATTAATTATACAAAAAATCAAAACATACACTTTGGGTCACTTGGGTCCGACGAGGATCCTGACACGACCGGCGGTGAATCTATCAAAGTGTGAATCAGACATTTGTACCAGCAGGGAGGGGTGATGCTCACCTTTGTGTTTAACATTGTCCGTCGAAGTGGAAGCTGCAGGCTGGCTGCCACGCCAAAAGGGTGTACCTGATGAATAAATAACGGCCCATGACGCCAAAAACATTCTCGGTGATGGCTACAGATGGACCTTGAGCTGGTGACCAAACCATTGAGGAAAGTATTCACGAAGCATTCCTTTGCCTTTGACTGGAGTGTTGGGCGGCACTTTGAAAGCTAGGCATACATCAGCTTTGGGACCTTGCTGTGAAAATAATGTGGAACTTACGGGAATCGCCTCAGGCTGGCCCAAGCTCGAGCTCGATGATGAGGAGATGGAGATCACTTGGCGATGTGGGGGTGCAACTAACACTGGCATGTCCGGGTCAAAAGCTGTAGATGGAATTGAGAAATGATAGAGTGAATGAATCAGTGCAGGTTAACTCACATGCACCCGCCTGGCTTGAGCCTGAGCCTGATGACGAAGGGATTGAGATGGCCTTTCCACACAGAGGTGCAATCGGCTGCGGATCCTCCGGCATCTTCAAAGCTTCGAAAAAATATGGATAAGTTATATGGATCAACTACCAGTGGGGTATTGACTTACGGCTGTATTCATGATAAAGTATATTGGGGCTCTCCAATATCTCGTCCACAACAACTGAAATGAAAGGTCAGATTGAAGATTGAAGATGGAGGGAGAAACACACCAAAGAGCGAGCAAGACTTGTGCCCAGGGCGGTGGTAACAAGCGAAGGCATGCTTGCCTACAAGGTCGCCCCGCCTCACCTGGAAAAAGCGGCATGGGAGGCTGCACCAGCAGTACGACTGGGGGCACATTGTGTTTCCACTATGGGCCTCTAGGAGGCTGGGCTTGATGGGGTTGCCGTCACTGTCAATAGGGCTACAGATTTCTAAGTATGCTGGGTACCCATCATGTTCCAAGGGAATACTTACTAGCCGTATGTCATGACTTTGACCTGGCCGGTGTTGACAGCTGAGATGAACCTGCTAATTGACATGGCTTTTATATGACCTCCTCACAATATACCTGTGATATAGGCAAAGGCACCACTGGCAATGAGGCAGGCAGGCTGGATTATCCAAAAAGGGGGCCTAAATTTCGGAGAGCGGAGAACATAAATCTGTGCAGGGATCTGTGCTTCGAGGGGCAGTAGCAATGTATTTTTCAAGGGTGGTGGCAAGGGCAGCGGCGAGGTTGAGAGGCGGTGGCGAGGTTGAAATGTGGTGGCATGACAAATGGTGGAGGGCCCAGATGAGATGGAGATAGGCAGTGAAATCAGCGGCAGGATGAAAAGGGAAATGGTGGAGGGGTGTTGGGAGGCAGGCAAAAAGAGAAAGAGGCGGGATAGGAGGGCTGATAAGATGTCAGAGATGCAAGCTGTTGAGATGACAGGTTGTGGTGATGGATGGCAACGGGTGGCAACCACCCAAGGAACATGAACGGAACGAGGCCTAGTTTGACAGGATTTCTGATTGTGGTGCGGGATACTTTGTGCACACTGGTGCACCCTTGAGGAACCGTTCGATCAGTCTTATTACATGATGTCATAATGCACCATATTCAGTAGCCTCCTCCGTCAGCCCGGGTGTGGCGGTAGCCACATCCCCTGCCCCAAGTCACAGCGAGGCTGTTAGAGATTCTGGTTAGAGGTTTGGGTCAGAGGTTTGGGTTAGGAGTTTTGGTTAGAGGTTTTGGTTAGGGGTTGTTGGTTAGGGTTAGTAGTTAGAGGTTAGGACAAGGATATTTATTTCTGGGGAGGGGAGGGGGCGGGAGCGGGGTTAGGTTTGGGTTAGGTTTGGTTTAGTTTACCTTTATGGCAAAGAAATAACTTGATAATAGTGATCCTAATAGCATACTGTGACTAGAGACAAGAAAATAGTTCACTGTGGTAGCAGCCACATCCGGGCTGGCCGGGTTATGGTCAGGGACATACTAAATATGGTGTGTTGTAACACCACATAATAAGACTGATCAAACCATACCTCTGCACCCCTTGTTGGTCGTTCACAGCCACGAGCCGCACAAACACATCGTGACGCCGCCGCCGGCCGCTACACCCATTTTCCAATGTTTCAGTGCATCAATGCTGAAAGCGTGCACTGTCAACTAGCCATTCAATCGCAGATCAGCGGAGTCACGTTCAAACTTGTCCGGCAACACCCTTTTTGCCGTTTGGTTGATTTTCGTGATCACACGGCAATGCTCGCTATTGCCGCCCGCCACACCATTTCGGCGCCTCATAACGGAATATGTACGCTGTTTGCTTGTTATTCAATCCTGGACCGTCAAAAGTGCGCCGCATTTCGTCCCGCACCGGCGCTCTTTTCATTTTCCTTATCATTTCTGCTGTCGCACTGCCTCACTTTCCACACCGTCCGCCGGTTTATTTCCTTGATCGCTCGCCGATACGACATTTTGGCGCTTCATAACAGAATACATGTGTCGTTCGCTCGACATTCAATCAATGCTGTCAACATCGTGCCACATTTCCTCCCACGCCGGCTCCCGTTTCATTTTCCTCATTGTTCCCGCTGTCGCACTGCCACACTTTGCACGCCGTCCACCGCATCTACAACATTTAATTTCACAATCACTGGCCAATGTCATCGCTTCTCGACCATCCAAACCCCTGTCTGCCGCCGTTACTGGGATGCTTAGAGTTGTGATGATGGGCGGGCATATATGCATGGGGAATTTTTTTACACCTCTTGAGCCACCATAACTTCCTTCCTCATTCCATCTCTTCACTGCCGCCACCACAGATCAAGCATTATCACTTGCTTGTTAGCCCTTGAGCCCCAAGTGGTTTCTGGAAGGCAAATGGCAGGTATTTCTGACCTCGTGCCTCTTGGCCTCACCCAGTCATCTGACTCGTTTCTCTCCGCAAAGGGGAGGGGGATCTTATTTTTGCCTGTGCTTCTGGAATTGTGATTCAGTATCTCCCATGTGCTGCGAGCCGTCCTGCCAAATGGTTTCCTTCAGAGCAAGCCAGTACACGTCAACTCAGTCAAGAGGAATGTTGCATGCATTCCAGAAAAGTCCTGCTACCGGGAGGCAGGATCTTCGGTGCCATCGAGGTGTCCATATCCGCAGGTTGGGTCAACAGAATGTCATCCTTCAGGCGTGATGCACAGCTGATAAACCAAACCAAAGTGCTAATAGAAAGGCCCGAGAGAGCAGCGAGGTTGCTTTGTAGCCTAAGCATTGTGTATACTGTAGACTGACAATGCCAGAAATGATGGTGGCGAGCACAGATGTAAGTGCCACATTTTGCACACCTGTTCAGATCAGCAACAGGAAACCCAGAGTTTCTTGAATTTGGGTTGCCTCCGCCAGCCAGTGACAGCAGTAGTCCACAGGTGTGCAAATATAGTTAACGGAGCTCCGACCAATGGGAGACTGCCGGGAAAGTGCAAGTTGACTGAAAGCGCGCAGTTACGGGGCAGATCTGAATCAAGCTGAGCACAGGTGGCAGTGCTAGTGGCAGTGGCCCAGTTCTGTGTCCGGCCCTCGCACCTCGTATCACATCGGACGGGCTGTTTGCAGAGATATTCTGACAATTAAGAAATTTTCACAATGTCATGCACAATAATGCAGTCAAAATAGTACCCACAGTCATGTGTAGCCAGCTGTACACCTTAGGGGGTACGAGTGGATTACTGCCGCCAAGCACTCAATCCCCATCGACACGAGATGCCATTGGGTCCAGGAAACATAGTATTAGTATACAATAGCAGTTATATACACCCAAAAGCCAAATGGGCGGAGAGGTTGGAGGGTCAGAGGGTTGGAGGGTCGGAGGGCCGGAGGGGCGGAATTTACATTAACAAGATGTCCTCAATCATTGAGACCTGGACCTGGACCTTCATAAAGTTCTAACTCTAATCTTAATTATTGACAACTGCACCTACCCTAACAAATTATATATTGCTAGAAACAGAATTTTGGAGACCCCGATGGCAGTCTCAGTTTTGCTACAGATATTTTATTTCTGGTAATACAATACATTCTTATTCTCTTGGCTAAATAACCCCCGTAACCCTAACCCTAGTTATTGAAAACTGCACCACCTCAAACAACATATATATCACTAGAAGCAGAATTCTGAGGAGAATGTGATGCCTTCGGTATTTTATTGAAGGTGCTGGTTGTCGCCGCCCGTTCCTGTTTTGCATTTCAGACCTTGAGTATTCTCTTGGTCAAACATCATTGACTTACCACTACTGTAGTACTTCCCTCAATGCATACACACGTCGAAAACATGCATACATCCTGTCGCTCAACTTGTCGCCCCTGTTGTCGCAGCCGGCGTCGCCTAATCAGTTCTAGATTGTATCGCCAACCATTGCTACTCAAGGATCACCACCCAGAGCAGTAACAACCGAGAACGAAGATCTCTCTCGCTCGTCATCATCAATCCCCGCTCTCCTGACGGACCCGGAAGATTCCTGCCAGTGGAGATGGGGTATGCAAATATTTATTTTGCATCAGCCACCGGAATCACCCATACCTGTTGCTACAGGTAACCAATCCCAGAATGGATTCCAGATTCAAATTCTACGGAAAATTCCGCTCCTGGTGATATAGGATACATCCTATTCGCAGGTGAAGAATATTTGTACACAAGCCTGTGAACGGATTAATTAGGCTGTACCGTGGGAACTGGGCCACCCCCAGGCACAAGCATACCAAATAAGGATGTCCCAATATAGGGCCCACCCATATCCACCACCATCCCTGGGATCAATTGGTAGGTGGTGGCAATCCCATTTTATCAGCCACCCATATCCATTTTGGGCCAGCCACCCGGGTCAACCACCCATCCCCGGGCACCCCCCAGGCCAGCCCGGGGCCATTCCCGGGCCTGCTAGCAAAGATTGTGGCAGGCAGCAGCAGCTGGGTATGATTAATTGAGTGTTGCAGCAACTGCTGCACAATAATTAATTTCCTATCCAGCTGCTACCTGTAAATAATTAATAAAAATTTGCAGCTGTAGCTACAATTTGTCCATTTCGACTTTACAGCTGTAGCTGTAAATTAACTATTTAAGGGACCAGGTCCACTGTTCCTCCGACAACGACTTTTGTTTTATCGCATGCCCGACCCTTACGAACACCATGCCTGATGCTACTGTTGAGAACCGCGGTGCGAAGCACGTCCCCGTACTTACTGATGGTATCCTCTCTCCCCACATCCTGACCGTGTATGAGAACACATGTATTGATCACATCAAGGACAAGCAAATCACCCCCACTGATTGTGTGCGAAAGCTGCTTGGTGGTCTTCAGGGTGCTGAAGTCCGCGAGTGGTTCACCACTGACCGTGATCACATTCAAAAGCTCAGTTTTGAGGAGTTTATGGTCGAGCTCCGTGCAGAGTTTCTGGATAGTAATTGGTTGGAAGAGGCCGTCCAGGATCTGCTCGTGATGGTTCAAGGCGAAAGCTCTTTCAAATTCAAAGAGTTTGCTCACAGCCTTGAGGGTGCTGACACGAAGCTTCTGGGAACGGTTGGCCACCTCACGAAGGATCACCTCAAGCAGCAGTTACTAGCCGGGATGTCCAAACCACTACGCATCCGTGTAAATGCTGTGAAGATGAATGTGTCTGCCACTGATTACAAGTTGTGGAAGGAAGAAGTCCGACGCATTGTCGACATGCTCGCAACTATCCATGAGGTGTTTGCTGACACTCTCAAGAAGGCTCATGTTAACACTTGCACCACATCCGCACTCTCTGAGCCCTCCTGCAAGGGTTTATTGTGGATGCTACAAGTGCAGACATCTTGAGCAGTCACACCAATCAAGAGACTCCCCAAACGGGTACCCGTCTGGAACCGGTTACCGAGAAATCACCATGGCTTCTGTGCCTACTGGTTCAAAGCTGGAACCCGAGAGGAAACTCGTCATCACAGCTGTTGTGGAATCATCCCGTGCCCGCTCTCAGCCGCCGGTTTGCAGACATTGTATTTCCAGCAGCCACCCCCAGCCCCGCAAGCATTCTCTTTCGCTGTCACTGTCGTCGTGCTTGCACCCTGTCGCGGCCGTCCTGGTGTCTTCCCGTGATGCCAATGGTTATCACACTCCTGTCAACCGCAGCAGCGTCCTGCATGGGTCTGAGGACGAGGACGAGGATGATGATGTGAGTTGCATTGCCGCTGTCATTTCTGAGGTTGCACCAGTTATGGTCCCGTCGGCTCGCCACCTATCATTGAGGTCTGTTTGTGTCCCTGAAGGGGACACCTCGACGTTGCACCACATTCAAGCGATGCTAGACACAGGTTCACATCTCGATTTAGTGAACCCTAGCTTTGCGCAGCGCCTGAACCTCAAACAGTTCCCTCTCACCCAGTGCGAGAAAGTTTCCGTTGCCATTGGTGGCAAGAAGACGGACATTTCTTCTGCTCATGTTGTAAAGTTTCGTTTGTCCGACCTGTCGTTCATGTATTCATCCCATATTATCACAGCTTGTGTTGCACCTCAATTGTCAATGGATGTTCTATTGGGCATGCCCTTTTTAATGTGAAATGACATTAATTTGGGGTGTACCAGCTATCACCAAAAAAAACCGGATATTGCATCCGGGTTTCAACACACGTTGTGTGTCGATCGCTTTTCTGCTCTTGTTTTCATGGTCAAACGTGTCCTACTTGATTCACCTCTGAAAAACCGGTTCATTGGGGCTGTACTAGCTGGAAAACCTGTCCAAGCGGCTGCCCAATACTATGATATCAAACCTCAGACTGCTCATGATCTATTCCATAAATACCAGGAAACTGGCACCACATCTTGACGCACTGGCTCAGGCCGTCCATCACATATAACACCTCGCATTGAGCGCAGAGTGCGGTATCTCGCTCTTAGAGATCAATGTATGCCATATCGAGAAGTCGGCAAACTTATGGACCCCCAAATCTCGACCAGCACATTTATCGTGTTCCTCACATAGGCACCGTTTGACTGTTGCAAAAACAACAACATTGAGACCCTGCAGCACGTGAGCGCAATGTGCTGGGTAGCAAAGGAAGGTAATCTGATGTGTTCAGGTGTATTCCAGAAAGCCACAGGTATAGTGTGAGTTATTTCCATCCACAAGAAGGAGACAACAGCCATCTTTTGCTTTCGCAGCTGTGTGGCGATCAAAATCTTTGATCCACTCTATGCCAATGGCTCCGTTGGTCCACCCCTTAACAGAACAGCTGATTCTGTTCATAATGTAAGCTCATGCATATCTGTTAAACACCAATCGAAATTCACGATGCATTTGCAGGATTGTCATGTTTCCATTCCGTCTGGTAACCTTTACCCTTGAAGATGATGGTGGGAGGTGTCGACGTGCCCTTGGTGCACACTGTTACTATAACGGTAAAGTTTTCTCGGTTACCATCACGTTGCTGATATTGTGGCCCAGGCTTGTGGCTGCCCATAACACGCTCTTTTCTGCCTTCAGCAGTGTCAACCCCAATCTCATCTGTCCCCTATGTATGTTCCTTGGTAATGTTGTACTTTATCACAGTCTCCTGTAACAGCTCGAACCAAGCAGCAGTGGTACTCGGGTTCACAGCGCGCCCCCGCTTTGATTCAAGCCCTGTGGCCCAGGACAGCTTGATACTTTTGGAATGTTTCTCCACAAATGTCAGGAGGTGACGTATGTTTGGTACAGACAAGCGTAAGTCTGTCCCGGAGGAGCTCAGTAGCCACATAGTCGGGTCGGAGGGATGACAGGACAAATGGCTCTCGTGGAGTCGTAGATTCCGGCACAGAAGAGCGACGGCATAGGTAGTCGGGAGTACTAGGCGCAGAGGGGCGCTGTCGTAGAGATTACTGAGTGTCGGGTCTGGGATAGGTCGACGTCAAAAGTGTGTATGGTTAGAGATAGATCTCTTGGCCAAGAGAGTGTGATGGCAAAGACGAGAGGTGTAGACGTAGACTTCGGCGAGTCTTCTTAGGTGTTACGAGGTAACGTGCGTAATCCCGAAAGGGCTTCTTTGTGGTGCTGATAAGCGAGGTTGGTGTCTTAGACGTTGAGAGAGAGAGATCGACCGTTGTCGAGAGCGAACGTAAGTCTGAAGACAAAGTTAACATTGTGAAACTGTAAGTGAAATGTAGACTATACCTGAAGACAAAGAGGATAAGCTGAGGATCCTCTGTCGACAGGTCTATGTACTTATACTAAAGAGTCGTGAGATAATATGTCCTAATGAGTAAGGCTTAGCAATGCATGTAGTAAGGTGTCTGACGAAGCGGGGCCCGGTGAGTCAGAGATGCGTATGTAAAAGTCCGAAGTCGTTCGGTGTTCGTAAGCGTAATAACTAATGAGTCACGTGGGGACCAAGCCACATGATACGAGAGTAATCAGGTCACGTGACGATGTATCTAAAAGTCCGTTGCTAGAATGTTCTTGATGTATGTAAATATATCCGTATGTATCTGTATGTATGAACGTGTTGGGGCAACTCGTGACATTAGGGATGTGTTGACTAGACGTGATCATTGGTTCAATACTGACTTATCTCGTCAGGAGCGGGTTAGAACTGGTAAACAGCATGAGCATTCAATATCATAGAGGGAATATACTATGTGAGACGTTACCTGGTAAACAGCAAGGAAAAGCTGAAGAACCAGGTGTCGTCGAAGTGTCTACTTTTATACTACATTGTTCGTGGGAGTATCTAACCTAATCGGGCAATGTCTTTGTACTATCATAGTAAGCTATGTGACAAAGCGGGGGCCGCTGAGTAAGTTGTAGGTAAGCTATATGACGAGGAGGGGGCCGCTGAGTCAATTGTAAGTATGTAAATGTCTGTTGTGTTTGTATATGAAAGAGTCATGTTCGTTATTGTATGGTGAAGGGGTGTCTACATGTGATCGTGGAGCGTAGGGTGACAGGTCACGTGACGAGTCTAGGCCTAGGTCTGACAGGGGTCGAGCCTAGCCGAGTATTAGACATGGCAAGGATGGTATGTCCGAGCCTTTGTTGAACTGGTGCCGTTCATTGTAAGCGTGTGAATGTGACGTTGAATGTGTATAGAGTGAGAACATAAGGATGGGAGAGAGTTGCCGTAGGTTCCGTAGCCATGAGGTGGCATGGGAATCGGTACAAGTGTGGTGCAACTTGTGACAACGAACCGGTGAGTCCACTGCTTTCCAAGCCCACCAGTGGGAAACTTATCGCCCAATCGTGCACATAGTATCTCCTCAATGTGCTCCTTCAGCCTACAATGGCTCAGCGGAAATCCTCGGTTTCCAAGTTCGCCAATATACTCGATGACAAAATCTGTTTTGCCATGAGTCCCCCAAGATTTTGTCGCATTTGCAGCAGCACGGCTCCTCCCTCCAGCTGCTCCTCGGATGAGTGTCAAGTAGCATAGCTTCATATCCTTCCCTGTCTCAACCTTGTACAGTTGTACAAAGTCTTCCGCCACGGTGTGTGCTCCCTTCCCATTCGGTTTTTCGAGTTCATTCTGATAAATCTTGATAGCCTGTGCTTTCAGATCCTTGTATGCCTCTGAGGCAATCTGACCTTTTTTCGGGTTAGATTTAGCCTTGGCTCCCATTGTAGACAGAGCAGAATAGAGATGTGACAATGTAGCAAGGTGTAGAATTAGAATTAATGAAGTCGCTGTGTTGATCGAGGCACAGTTAGCCTGTTACATTTTGCCCCAAAATGGATCTCCTATCTGGCTGTCAATACTGGCCATCAAACTGCAGTTGTTGTTACAAAATTTCAAAATGGCTACATGTTAGCTGCACAGAGTTTTGTTGAGCATACTGTGACATGTTTACACATTGTCTGGGTGTAAAACCACTCTCATGATAATAGCAGTAGCATGGTATGAATAATAAGAAAAATTTGAGGCAAAGGATGCAGAGATTGAGCAAAAAAAGCAAGGTGTTACTTGAGTGTTACAGTGACCAGTAGATAACTGTACCCTGTTCACGAGAAAGAGTTGTTAGCCATTGTCTGAGCTCTGAAGAAGTGGTGTGCCGACCTGTTAGGCGCACATATTTCTGTATATACGGACCACCGCACTCTTGAGAATTTTTAAACACAATGTGATTTGTCATGCAGGCAGCTGAGATGGCAGGAATTGATGTCACCATTCAACATGACAATTGTGTATATTCGAGGCGAGGATAACTGTGTTGCTAATGCTCTATCTCGAGTACCTGTAAATAGTTTCCCGACGGAACAAGGTGACACGCTGTTCAATAGATAACACTGTCGGCGTGATATTGTTGGTCGCAACCAACAAGTCCGTGCTTGATTCAATTCGCACTGGTTATGAGGGTGACAATTTCACTCAATGTTTGCTGGCTTCGGGTGTTCTGGGTGTAACAGTGGCAAATGGTCTTGTGTACACTGGTTTGCGACTTGGAATCCTGAAGGTGGCTGAAGTGTGTGAGAACCATTTCCAGCTCGCACACAATGTGTTAGGTCATATTGGAACAGATAAGTCCTACGCAGTGCTCCGTGAATGTTACTATTGGCCTGGTATGTGCAAGGATCTTGAAGTAGGTTACATACCGGGGTGCGTTGACCCTGAGGGATGTTGTGACAGTGTGGCAATTGATTTTGTTGGACCTTTGCCAGTTGACGAAGGTTTCAACATGATATGCATGATGATGTGTTGTCTTAATTCAGAGATAATGATTATCCCTGTGAAAGCCAACATCAATGCAGAGGATTTTGCTGTAATATTTTTTAATACCTGGTTCTGTGAACATGGCTTACCTCTCAAAATTGTCTCTGACCGTGATAAGCTGTTTGTGTCAAAAATGTGGAGGTCGCTACTGAAGCTCACTGGTGTCAAAATGAAAATGTCTTTGTCATTTCACCCTAAGTCTGATAGTTCTAGTGAGCAAACAAGCAAGACAGTTAATCAACCAGTCCGTTGCCACGATGAGCAAAATCAGAAGGGCTGGGTCCAAGCCTTACCAAGGATTTGTTTCGACATGATGAACACGGTTAACACATCTACCGGGTTCTCGGGTTTCCAATTGAAAATGGGCCGGCCACCTCGTGTTATTCCCCCTTTGGTCCCCGCTGATTTGCCAAAGGACCTGAGAGGAACATCTGAGGCTTTGATTGCCAAGACTGTGCTGAACACAGTTATGGCTGATGTTGGTGACACAAAAGATAACCTTCTCGTGGCTAAAGTGGTGCAGGCTTACTCTACTAATGTTGCACGAGGTGACAAGGTCATGTACCTCATTGGAGATTTGGTGATGCTTTTGATGTATAACCGCAGGCGAGACTATAAACGGAAAGGTCAAAAGTGTGCAGCGAAATTTATGCCCCGTTGGGACGGGCCATATGCTGTGGAAAAGATGCACCCTGGAATGTCTATTTACGCATTAATCTTGCCGAATAATCCGACCATGTTTGCAACATTCCATGTGTCACAGTTAAAGTGACATTTTGCTAATGATGACACATTGTTTCCGTCCCGTGCTCACACCGCCCCTGGGCCGATTGTGACGACTGAAGGTTTGGAGGAGTTTTTCATTGACAAGATAGTTGATGTGAAGCGGTGCGGCCACGGGTGGTGTTATCTTGTATGTTGGATTGGCTACAGTCACGAAGAGGACCGATGGCTTGCTGGTAAGGAAGTAGCTGATTGTGAAGCTCTTGATGTTTGGCTTCAGACTAACCCATCTGATGTTAATGCGGGTCAAAGCTTTGAGAATGTAGGAGTGTAAGCTGGATGCTTACAGCGCGATACTAATATGCACATGTGACTAACACAACATGGACAAACATAGTACTTAGCATTTGAGATAGTGTACCAATATCTTAGCATGAACTCATACCCCCTCTGTCTTAGAAAACCGAATCCCATACTCTTATCGTGTTTTCTTTTCTTGTGCCTTTTCTTGGCTAAGTCTCGGAAGCCCACAAGGCTTTCAGAAAATCAAGCAAATGGCCACTGAATAAATGTTGCTGAGTAGCTGTCTGCAACATATCTGTTGACTCAATGCAGAGTGCTCAATGAAATAATGTAGCTCAAGTACTGCAACTGGAGGAAACCAAACTAGAGCCACTATATGAGTGTAAGCTTGCACTTACACATTGACGGATGTATTGATCGATGATCGACAGATACTGGCAGTGACGTACAATGGTGTGCCTAGTGGCACACGGAACTAATCTTATTTATATATGTTTGGTTCCTTGGACTATATATTATCTCGCTACACTAGTTCTTTCTTTAGCTTAGCTCTCTCTTGTTATCAACCTTATTCCGAGAACTTCCAAATCATAACTTGGTCTTGTTTTCTGTTTGTCCCTTCTCAATCGCTTCCCTTTCTCTCTCTCCAAGTGTTCTTTGCCTCCGGGCAAGGTTCCACTTTTTTGAAAACATTGATTAAAGTTAGCCGCTGTTTGACACAGTCTCATCTCGAGATCATAACCGCCGCCGTCTCCGTGTCGCAAGACCGGACCTCCGAAACCGAAACCACTGATCCGTTGAGCAACACGTGCATTGTTCCCCGCCATCGCTGATCTGAACCGCGTTGACATCCGAACAGCTGTAGACACCCCCCCTCTACCGCCGTTCCAACCGTTCACCATGCCTTCCAACACCAGAACACCTTCGACACTGATCCCTTTGAGCACATGAGTCGAGCTCAACAGACAGCCGCCGCACCCAAACCGGTGTTGTTATCTCCACTCTCCGAGCTCTCCGAGTCGCCAAACACAGTCCAGACTCCCATCCCCACGAGTATCGCCTCGAGGATCCCTAGCTCGAGCCCATTACTCAACAATCCGGCGCATATAGCGGTACGCTCGACTCCGAAAATCGATCTTAGTTCTGATTCCGACTCCTCCCCTTCTACCTCCGCTCCCATTCCCTACATGGCTCCTTCATCGAAACACCTGGCGACGGTCCTCAATATGGACCAGCAGAACAAACCGCCTTTGGTCACCGAGGGCGATGTCACACCTGAGATCTGTGCCCAAATCGAGAAAGCCTTCAACATGTTCTACGTACACAAAGGAATCGAGGACGACAAGCAGATCACTGGGGTTTTCTTCACTTTCCAAGATGTCAGGATCGAGGAATGGCTCGCTGTTAATCATGACGACATCCTCAAGGGTTCTTTCGCCAACTTCATGGTAATGTTCTGTAAGGCGCACTTACCAGTCGGATGGGAGAGCAAGTTGAAGACCTTGATCCTCTCTATGCGCCAAGGCGATCACCCGTTCATCAATTGGTATCACAGCACGGCCTCCTGAAACCTCCTGTTGCGCGGGACGTCCAGTGTTCTCTCCTCCCAAAACATTCGGGATCAGCTGGAGGCGAACATGACCGAGGAGCTGGCGGATCAGGTCACGTATGAGAAGGTTGACTTGGAGACCGACTTCAGCAAGTGGCTCCTCGATGTCCGTCGTGTCGATGACCACCTCATCGCGAAGAGACTCGCAGCCCGCCCTCGTAACCCCCACCCTCCTTTCACACTGCATCAACCGTTCTCTCAGACAGGCCGATCAAGCTCTCTGACGCCGAGAAGGAGCTGCTGGCTTCAAACAACGGCTGCTTCAAATGTCGCAAGCCGTTCGTTGGACACTGCACCGGTGATTGCACTGCCGGTTTCCCCGATAAACGTTTCATCGTGGACCAAGCATATATCGACAGCTTCAGGTCTGACGGGAAGCTGAAAGCCAAAGCTGTCACTGCCGTCTTCGACACGCGTGGACGTTCTTGTTCTTGTTCTCGCATTTCCGGTCGCATCTCGGACATTCGACCTAACGGCCGCTCCGCTTCACCTCCCGCCGCAACCACTCTCCCTCTCGTCTGATCGTCCTCTCGATGCGCAACCCCGACCTATACACTGCTCCTCTCGCGGATCGTCTGTCACGTCGACACACATTTCAGCAGCTGGCATTGAAGCTAATAGTGATAAGGTAGAGCGGATACTTAATTGGCCGGTGCCGAAGTCCGCAACAGATGTACGCGCATTTTTGGGGCTCGTTCGCTACATCATGTCATACCTGCCACAATTAGCGGAGCACACACGTGTCTTGACGCCTTCAACTAAGAAAGAATTTAAGACGCAATTCCCGCCATGGACAGATGAACTTAATCTGGTGTTTGAATCTATAAAGAAATTGGTTGTCAGCCGTGAGTGCCTTACAGTGATCGATCACAATGATCCAGGCGAGAATAAGATCTTTGTGACCACGGATGTGAGTGATTGGCGAACTGGTGCAGTTCTGAGTTTTGGTGCTACGTGGGAAACTGCTCAGCCGGTGGTGTTCGACTCCATGCAGCTAAAAGGTGCAGAATTGAACTACCTGGTACATGAAAAGGAGCTGTTAGCCATCATCAGAGCCCTTAAAAAGTGGAGGATGGACTTAATGGGTGCTAATTTTGTTGTGTACACTGACCACCGAACCTTGGAAAATTTCAACGTACAAAGGGATTTGTCACGAAGACAACTGCGTTGACAAGAGTTTCTGTTGCAGTACGACTGTACTATCGCTTATATCAAGGGCGAAGATAATACTGTGGCTGACGCGCTTTCACGGTTGCCTGCGGAGACGTTCCCCAATGAGTCAATTTGTCAACCTCATGTCACGTGGTCGGGCACTGCTGTTTGTTCTGTCCTGAGAGTTTCAACAGATGTATCGGTACTTGCCGAGATCGTTGCTGGTTACAAGACGGATTCATTCTGCATGAAATTGAAGGAGGTTGGAATGAAGAACATGAAGTTAATTAATAAACTTTGGTATGTTGGTGACAGGTTGCTTATACCTCGTGTCGGAAATCTGCGCGAGAACCTTTTCCGGTTGGTTGGTGCATGATGACATGGGTCATTTCGGCGCAGACAAATCATATGCGACTCTCCATGATACGTATTACTGGCCGAACATGTGGCACGACCTTGAGGAAAGTTACATCCCCGGTTGTGATGATTGTCAACGTAATAAATCGTGCACATCTTGTAAGGCCGGGCCACTGCACCCCTTGCCTGTCCCTGAGGCTCGCGGATCAAGTGTCGGCATAGATTTTATCGGTCCTTTGCCTTTAGATGACGGTCACGACTGCATTATCACTATGACTTGCCGTGTGGGCTCTGACATCTGTATCGTGCCCTGTAGCATTAAGATGGACGCCGAAACACTAGCGGTAATCTTCTTCAATCAGTGGTATTGTGAAAATGGCTTACCTGACAAAATTGTATGCGACCATGATAAACTATTTGTTTCGAAATTCTGGAAGGCGCTGTCGAAGATTGCTGGCGTGAGTATGAAAATGACGTCATCTTTTCACCCAGAAGGTGATGGGATATCTGAGTGATCGAACAAAATAGTAAATCAGTCTATCTGTTATCACGTACGTAGAAATCAGAAAGGCTGGGTCTGGGCACTGCCACACATCCGTTTTGATATTATGAACAGCGTTAACGCCTCTACGGGTTTCTCGATGTTCCAATTACGGATGGGCCGGTCTCCTCGGGTGATGCTGCCTATTGTGCCGTGGTTAGCAGATGTGCAGGTGGACCTGGATACCGATCGCTCGGAGAAGATAATATCCGAGTTGCAAACTGATGAAATGGAGGCGATGGACAACTTACTGCAAGCGAAAGTCCAACAAGCTTTCTACTCCAATTCATACCGAGGGCCCAAAGTTGTATACAAGGTCAGGGATAAGGTGATATTGTCGACAATGAACAGGAGAACCTTGTTCAAGAAGAAGAATGAGAAGCGGGCTGCCAAATTTTTCCCTTGATGGGATGGCCCGTACAATGTCCTGAAGTCACACCCTGAAGTTTCTACATATCAGCTGCTGCTACCTAATCAGCCGAACATGTTTAATGTCTTCCACACTGGTGAATTGAAACCTTATCACGACAACGATGCCGCTCTATTTCCCTCGCGCGAACACGCTCAGCCGGCTCCTATATTAACAGAGGACGGAATGGAAGAGTTCGAGATCCAGGAGATTATTGATGCGAAGAGACACGGTCGTGGTTGGTGTTTCCTGGTGAAATGGGTGGGATATGGCCCGGAGCACGACATATGGTTGCCGGGTGCCAAACTGAAAGATTGTGAGGCCTTGGATGTTTGGTTAGATGCGGGAAATGACGGACCGGTGAATGTACAGCCGTTGGCTGTTGCAGTAATTATGAAACATCCTGTAATTTTTGAGAACCGTCTGGGTGGCAATTTTTTGGGACTGGGCGGGTATAAGCTTGCGCTTACACATCGACGGATGTATTGATCGATGATTGACAGATACTGACAGTGACGTACAATGGCGTGCCTAGTGGCACGCGGAACTAATCTTATTTATATATGTTTGGTTCCTTGGACTATATATTATCTCGCTACACTAGTTCTTTCTTTAGCTTAGCTCTCTCTTGTTATCAACCTTATTCCGAGAACTTCCAAATCATAACTTGGTCTTGTTTTCTGTTTGTCCCTTCTCAATCGCTTCCCTCTCTCTCTCTCCAAGTGTTCTTTGCCTCCGGGCAAGGTTCCAATGAGCCATGTGATACATTGAAAAAGGATCTTCACTTCTCACTGCTCATGATTTCCAAAAACTGAAGTTTACACAGGACTAAGGCTGCCACTTGACTCCAGCAATTATGACAGAAATATGTGCACAACTGTGTGAGCACTGAGGTCACTAACTACCCTTCATGGAGCCTGAGCCATGGCTGTCACTACTTGTGGTTACCAAAAGTATCTGTGATTTTTATTGCAGCTGGTTGCCCAAATGAAGGATTGCCCACAAAATTGCATGAAAGGCTTAGATATTCATTTATAGTATTACTTAGGTACTCTAGATGCTAATTAGCAAGTCTCAGAATTTGGAACGGTCCAGAGGATATGATATACATGATTTTGTGGCTACCGCCACAGAAAATCACAGATACCTATGGTATCCAGGACACTTCAGGCTCCCTCTGAACCAGGTCTCTTAGACCCCTTAGACCTGAACTAAAAGGGGTCTAAGAGACCTAAATCCTGGGGCAGGTCAGGTCTGGTGCTGGACCTGGGTGCTGGGTCCGGCAGTTCTAGGTCCAGGATGATGGCTGGGTCTAGAGTCTAGGGAGGGGGGGGGGGGGCTGGGGTCCTCCTGAGATTTTTTTCTTGCCTGGCTGGCAGGCAGCAGGGGTTTATAGTGCACTTTAGGGTAGCATCTGAGCATGCATGGGGTGCTGTATAGAGCATGTAGGAAGTAGACTTTAGCAGGTTGGCAGATAGCAGGGGCTTTGGAAGTCTATGCATATTTACGGCTGGCTGGCTGGCTGGCTGGCTGGTAGCAGGAGCTTGGTGGCCTGCACCCAGACCTGGATATTTGGACCTGGACCGGGATCATGAAGTAATTATCCTCACCCTAATTATTGAAAACTGCACCTACCCTAGCAAATTATATATCACCAGAAAAACAGAATTTTGAGCAGAACATGATTGTCACAAGTTGCCCCAACATGTTCATACATACAGATACAATATGGATACAATTACATACATCAAGAACATTCTAGCAACAGACATATTAGATACATCATCACGTGACCTGATTACTCTTCTATCATGTGGCTTGGTCCCCATATGACTCATTAGTTATTATGCTTACAAACACCGAACAGCTTCAGACTTTTACATACACATCTCTGACTCACCGGGCCCTGCTTTGTCAGACACCTTACCACATGTATTGCTAAGCCTCACTCATTAGGACATATTATCTCACGACTCCTTAGTATAAGTCCATAGACCTGTTGACAGAGAATCCTCAGCTTATCCTCTTTGTCTTCAGGTATAGTCTACATTTTCTGCTTATGATTTCAATGTTAACCATGTCTTCAGACTTATGTTTGCTCTCGACAATGGTTAATCTCTCAATCAATGTTCTAAGACACCAATTCTGCTTATAAGCACCAAGAAGAAGCCCTTTCAGGATTACACATGTTACCTCGTAACAATGATGGCAGTCCCAGTTTAGCCACAGCTATTTTATTTCAGGTGGTACAACACAATCCTATTCTCTTGCCTAGATTCTCTTGGCTAGATTTCCTCTGTAACCCTAACCCTAGATATCGAAAATTGCACCGCCCCTAACAAATTATATATCACTAGAAGCAGCATTTTGAGGAGAATGTGATAGCAGTCCCAGTTTTGCCATAGCTATTTTGTTTCAGGTGCTACATCACCTTCTTCTCTTGGCTATATTTCCTCTGTAACCCTAACCCTAGTTATTGAAACCTGCACCACCCCTAACAAATTATATATCACCAGAAGCAGAATTTTGAGGAGAATGTGATGGCAGTCCTAGTGTTACCACAGCTATTTTATTTCAGGTGGTACAACACATTATTCTGGTGGTAAAAATGCCCTGAAGTTTGTTGGATGATAGATGGTCAGAGAAGCCAATGAAAAATCATTTTTGAGACATTTTGAAACTCTGGGTCCTTTTGAACAGTGTGTCAACGATAGTAAGGTAATTCAATCACTGATAATGACCTTACACAAAGCCCTAGCCTAGGGTTACAGAGTGAGATGTCAATGCCACTGAGCGCAGCAATATAATATGTTAGCTGAGTCCCGTTTGGGTGGATTTTGTCACACCTCTGAGGTTGGCTCCTCAAGGACCTGCTTCATATCCTTCTTGGACGCCTTCCCCATCATCATCCACTTATCTTGTGCTTTCAAATCTGCAGAGTCACATCAGGACATCAATTAGCCCCCATAGCACGAGTGTGTGGTGCTGCATCCTTGCACCAATATCTCGTAGGCTGTGCGAGTCCAGCTGTGCCACACTAGCTTTTGAAGCACGGAAATGCAGGCTTGTTATCCCCAAAGGGATACCGGCTCCTTGGCCAACAAATTATATTGCTGTGCTCAGTGGCATTGACGTCCCACTCTGTAACCCTAGGCTAGGGCTTTGAGATGATCTGAGGTTTCGCCGCACATCTTTTGCCAGCCGCTCAATAGAAAGTTTTGTGGGTTGCTGTTAAGGCTCCAACCATTTCATTTATTTACTGTTTAAAACAGTTTATATCATTTTCATTTACTGTTTAAATACGCCAAAGGTCAGTAAATGGTTGTAAACACTAAGCCCAGCTGAGGTGGCTGAGATTCCAGCTGAGGTGGCAAACATTAAATTGAGACGGCTCTGTGAGGAGCTCAACCAGCTCGTGTCAGCGTACTCATTTCACATATCAGGAGTAAACACTTACAGAACAATGGACATAGGCCAGCAAAAGCGAAGGTGGCGGGATCAAAGGAGAAAAGAGTGGGAAAGAAACTCACGAAGTCAATGCCAGTGGCCAAGAAGACTGTAATTAAAGTGGTGGGCACAGGTAAGTGTTAGCCAGAGTCGAGTTTCCACAAACCCGTCTGACCATTTTGTCTTAGCACCCGGGAAAAAAGCGAAGGAGAAGCCTGATAAAGACTATCGCCCACACAATCATCGTGCATCAGAGGAATCTGTCGGGGTGGTTGTCCTGGATGTGGATGGTAATGAGGTAGTAGATGAGGAAATGGACAATGACAATGACGAAGACAGTCCAGACGCACCTATATCAAAGTGAAAGTCCTTCGAAGTCTGATAGTGATGGGGATGATGGCAGTGATGCAGTGGATGCGGGAAAACAAGTAAGTCATCCTCTGTGCACAATAAGGCATATCAACTCACCAATTATTTCCACCAGAAACACGCTCAGAATGCTGCAAAGAAGCCGCGCAAGAACAACAAGCCCGCAGGGAGTGACAGAGAGATAAGCACTGAGGAGGAATCCGATGGGAAGAGCGCGATCAACAAAGTCTGTGCTCGTGCTGTGCCGGGTCGACGTGGGCCAAAGAACCTCACACTCCAGCACTGGCACACCCCTGTGGCCGTCGTTGAGCCCGGTGCTATACCGAACAGATGGGAGTTTAAGTGCAAGCACTGTAATAGGTGAATTAACTGCTCAAACCTTGCAACTATGGTGCTCACCTTAATGAAACTCTCTCTAGGTTCCGCTCCGTCCCTCGCAAGCCCGAATGTGATGCATTCAAAGATGAGGTTCCATCACCGGCTATCGGGAATCTTGCTACTCACACAAGGACCCACGACGAAAAGATCAAGGCTGATGAAGAGATCAAGAACAGCGGGCCCTCTATGGAACAGCAGAAGACTTCAGTGCCAATAGACCATGGGTACACTGCCGGAAGTGCAAAGCTAATGGAGGGGTATCTGCTCAAGGGAAAGCTGAACCCCAAGATTGAACCGACCCGGAAAGGTTTTTTTGCAGATATTCTCGGCGTGGCTCCTGGAGGACGATCTCCTGTGGACAACGGGTGAGTCACGCTGTAAAATGGGAAATTGTTTGGGTTTGTTTACATTGTGGCTGAAATGAAATATTTACTCGTGCTCCAGTTCAGTAATCCACCCTCAAACTTTCTATGAGTGGATGGTTTTAGGAGCCTGGTGCTTCTTATCGTTATAGAATATAAATCCAAGATAGTGGTCTTATAATGTCGGCAGAAAAGTTCCGACAGGATTGGGCAAAGCAAGACTTAGATTTCTATGGACCTGGCTTCTACTTGTGATCATCTGTACACTTGTATGGAACCACAATACCGTTTTATACATGTTCCATACATGTATAAAACATGTATAGAATAATAAAATTTCGTCTGCGGCAAGCTATATAAAACATTCTATAATTACAATACATACAACACCAGAGAGCCACGCTGCGGCTCCGTTTTATACTGCCCCAATTCCGATCGATACCCAGCACTACTTAAGGCCTTATCACACTCTATAAATGTGCCACAACATTCCCAAACAGTGTAACGGCATGTAGCGATCGGACCGACCTGCTGATGACAAGTTACTATTGCTGTTCACCGCAAGTTCACCAGGCTTCAGCAACAGCTTTACCATTATGCCTGATGAGGATTCGGATAGCGGGGATGGCTCAGACATCTCAGATCTTAACGGAAACGAGAGGGCAAGCAAGACAGACCTATTGGAAGGGGCGCATTTGATTGTAGGCACAGCGTTTGACGCGTACCTCTCACAGGTCCTATCGTCCTCCCGTACATCGGCCAACGTCTTTAGCCATCTGGTCCAACCGTTGTCAACTGAAGAGTATTCTGCCGCCCTTGCTTCAGGCACTCGTCCAGTCACACCTCACGTTTCCGTATCATGCCAGCAATCGTCTTTTACGCGCTTTATGCGAGAACTCGACGAAGGCTTTAATCTACTTTTCTTCGGCATGGGCTCCAAACGAATTCCCATCAACATGTTCGCATCGGAGGTGTGTTCAAAGAAAGGTCACGTCGTCGTGGTCAACGCCTTCCTTGCCACCTTCAACCTCAAAGACATGCTGGGCTCGATCGAACGTGTACCTGGGGTTGCGGACCTCGTTTTGCCACTGGGCACGGGCGGCGCGGAGAGGCAGGCCCGCCGGATTACCGACTTTTTTGCGCAGTCGCCCAAACGGCGTTTGTTTCTCGTCATTCATAATATCGACGCGCCCCCTCTCCGATCCGCAAAGGCCAAGTCGTGTCTCTCCCTTCTGGCATCGAGTCCTTGCATACACATTATTGCATCAATCGATCGCATCAATGCGCCCCTCCTGTGGTCGTCAACCGAGTCGTCAGTCAGAAAACAACATCACGATTATGCAGGGGATCGCCGGGGTTACGCCTGGCTATGGCATGACTTGACCACCCTTGCAGCCTACGATGTCGAACTCGCACAAGCGGATCGGTCGTCCATATCAGGCGTCGCAGCATTGCACAGCAGCGCGGCGCGTCACCAGCAGGATGCGGGCGCTGCAGCGACAGCAGGAGTGGCCATGACTGAGACGGCCGCCACGCACATTCTAGCTTCAGTGACGCAAAAAGCAAAGAAACTGTTCGTCTTGTTGGGCACAAAGCAGGTCGAGAGCATGGACGAAGCAACCGATGCTACGGGGGCGAATGCACAACAGTACGCGCTGGCTTATGATTTGTTGTTCAATTTGGCAAGGGACAACTTCATTGCCACAAACGACACCGCAATGCGTTCCTTGTTAGGAGAATTTAGAGACCACGGGTTGGTGGTGTCAGCGGCGCAGGGAGGTCCCGGAAGTGGGGAGCTGTTGTGGATACCAATGCGCAAGGAGAGGCTGTCGAAAATCTTGGGTGCATTGAAAACAGAGCAAGAAGGGTAGCTAATTATGAGCTAGATGCCAGGATTGCAACTAATAGACGTAGGGAATAATACGATAAGGAACCAGCTTCTTGTACGTGTGCCAATCCTTGCCATACCTGCACACATTGTCAGTCTAGGCCTAGTAAAGGAGTTGAGTGGATCCGCTCACTTTTTCTCGCAGTTCTCATCGTCGCGACGCTGCCTGTGGATAAGCAGAACGGCAAAGTACATGACGTAGAAGTAGGTGATGGGCGTGCTGAAACCAGTGGGCAGCGACCAAGCGAGCGCCATCAAGAGGTCACCGCTACCAAGTTATCAGTAAGAGCTTAGCCAGCATTAAAGTTCGACGACATACAAATAGTTCGGGTGTCTGGAACGACCCCACCAGCCAGACGTGAGCAGTTTCGACCCAGAAGCAGTGGTGAAGAATTTGAGGTCTGAATTGGAGGCCAGGATGAGCTACGAAAGCAAATGACAATACCGCATGTGACATACTCTTTGGGTTCTTTCCATTCCTGAAGTCATTTTTCTCGCCATTCGCACCTCTGAAAATGTAGTATCCCGTGAGGTTCACGAGGAATACGGCAGCTGTCCAGATTGGTCCGAGCTCTATAGCCTCGAACACCAAGAATCGAGCTTGGAGCGAGTAAACGAATGGGACCCATGCTAGATCACCGACGGACAGCATAAAGCCGAATCCGTCGGTGGTAATGTCCATGGTAGTGAAAATGGCGGGCTTCATGGGTCGTCAATGAACAAAGCACGAAAAAGGCGAGGTCAATGCATGCTGACCTCGTTGTACAATGCATCTGCGACATACCAGCCCTGAAAAGCCAGGACAAGCCACATGGAGTCGGTGATATGCGCCAGGCCGCCGCGGCGCGTAGCCTGCTCGCAAGCCATGCTGATGTTGATGAGCACCCATAGAATGAGACCGGGCCGCAGCTCGTTGAACGACTTGATGTCCAAATTGCCAATAGACGGGTTCAGCTCCCGACCAATGTAAAACTGAAGGTAAGAAAGTTAGAAATACGGTAAACTTGATTCAATGAATGGGCATTACGTCATAGATGAAATTGCCAGAGTTTCCTCCCAGAGCGAGTAGTTTGCCTGGGCGGAAGGACGCAGCATAGCACGCAAACCCTTGCGCAAAGGACATCAACATGGCAGCCGTCACAAAGCCAACCCATTTGGTGTACAAAAAAGTAAAGGCTTCAGGCCCAAACGTCATGATGACACCTGAAGTCAACCCCAGTGCAAACAGAAAAGTGGAGAAAGCTAGAGCGCATGTAAGTCCAGACTACCTCTCAGACACAGGGGAAACCACATACCGTTGATTTTGTATTTTATCGTGCCGCCGGTCCTGAGCTTTGTGCCTTCAACCCAGTCACCTGGCAGTATCTTCCATGACACCACGCAGAACGTGTACCACGCGCAATAGTAAATGGCAGCTTGCGTGTCCCAAAGGCCCTTCCACCAGTTGAGATCGCTAACCGAGTCTATGATGTTTGGCACCAGCCCGTCAAGCGGTGGGGGGCACCCTCCTGTTTGCTCTGAGCATCCAAAGAAGAGCGAGTAGGTTGTGATTGGCACGGCAAGTGTGATGAACAAAGCGCCTGGAGGCCCCAAGAATTCGTAGGATGTGGTCCGTGGATTCAACGTCGCCGAAGCTACGGCCTTGGACGACATGGTGGTTAAAGAGAAAAGGACAACTGTGGTACGATGCGGCAGCTCGATCGCCAATTATGTACATAGTTGTAAATATATAATTCCCGAACACCTGTTGCTAAGTGCTGCCCGTCGTGGCCGACGCCGCAACCCTGCTGCCATCCTGTTGACATTGCTGTAATATTCTGGGCGCTCAAGCATACATCAAGTTGCCCACTCGGCGTCGACAGCCAACTCGGAAAAGGAAAACAGGCACGAATCTTATTCATGCATGCCACACGATTTGGTCTAGCTCCATAACAAACCTCGCCAATATTAGTTCCCAGCCTACTTGGTATTACGATGGGTTTCTTCTCCTCCAAAAAGGCTGATAGCCACGACTCCCACATGGATGGCACAGAGAAGTCCGTAGTGCAGAGTATTCGCTCTCGTCTCGTGAGTAGTCAGTCCTGTTGACCGTGACGAACAGCCCACTAACCCCACGCAGTACGGCAAGTCCAAGGGCAAAGAACGCGAAGTCATTTCATCTCCTGTCGCATCTTCAACTCGGTTGCCCAATGGCTCGCGTCTGGGAGACAACTTAGTGCCGATCAACCACAAAGCTGGTCCCCAAGGGTCAACATCAAGGAAAGAGGGAGGCCCGTCCTCTAAACCCCGCCCAAAGTCCCAGAGCGCTCCCTCAACGACATCCCGAAACACAGATCCAATAACGTATGTCTCCAGCGCCCTTGATCAGAAGGCCAACTATCTGACTGCTCCCAGTGCAACATTAGCGTCGCGTCTCAACGAATTGGCTGTGTCTAACCAAGAAGGCTTGTTAAAGTGAGTTCATTCACGTCCTGGGTCGTAAATATAGCTCAATGACATCCTTTAGTGACGAGGAATACCGACTCTTGCGTCAGAGCCTATTTGAACGCTTCGCCAGTGGTGAAGTTGCCCCTTCCGAGGCGCCGCATGTGCCTTTATCGCGGCCTGGCCGTGGTAGCATTGATGGTCGAGGTAAGTCGCACTAACTTCAACCGTGCTGTCTTCTCTAAACCATCTTCTCAGCATCCATTTCTTCGCAAACGCGTTCCCAATTCCACGTAGACCCTGCCCGGACACCAGCCCTTCGTAAGAAGACATCCATGGCATCCACAGTATCCACGCTCTTCCGACGCGCCAGCCGTCGCCCATCGTCAAGCGCACTACGCTCATCAGCTGCAAGTGATGCTTCTTCAGTCTTTTCGATGTCTTCTCAGCAGTCAAGCACTCCGCGCAGGCCTATCCTTAGTGGAGGACTATCTCGAAAAACCAGCGATACCTCTATTCGCACACAACTATCACGACCGCCTTTAGATTCCTCCTCGTACAACTCCCGCCCAAACAGTGCTATGGAGCAATATCTGAGCCCTTCGCGCTCCACTACACGGAGTTTACGTCGCTTGGCCACAGCAACTCCTCCATCCTCTTTTCCCGCGCGGTTACCGAGCGACAACTCTCCAAAGGTATCCCCTTCTTCGCCAGATGCATTCAATGACGACGACCTCAAAACGGCCAAGGACATACGGCGTGAAATGGAAATAGTCGAGGCAGAGGGCCGCCGGCTCATGGACGCGTTTAACGGGCTGGAATTAACCACGTTGACCCGACGGCGGCATCAACCACCACGTCTACCGCCCCTTGTCATACACCCATCCGATAGTAGCCGCAGTATCAACGGAGGCCCGTCATCCTCGCTCTCCCCGGACCATAAACGACGTGATGTGGATGCCTTGTCCCTTCGCTCAACCACTTCGGCAGGCACCACCTTATCGGCAGCTAAATCACAACACTCCCGCCGCTTACAGGGCGCCAACAAACCAGTTTCTCTGTTGCGCAAGTCCTCGTTCTCCTCTGTATCCTCATCCGTCAGAACAGGCAGTATAAATGGCTTCCCTCCTGTACCACCGCTCCCCACGCCTCTTTCATCCCTGAGCCTTCTCAGCCACATTGGCATCGACAGCTCGTCTAGTATCAACCTCGCGCGAGGCTCTGGACAGCCTCCATTGACAACCCTCGCTGAAAGTGAAATCGTTGACAGACGAAGTTTCGCCGAAGCGCGCATCGTGCCTGGCTTCGACCACGAGGACGCTGACATCATTGCGCTTGAAGGCGAATTGAATGATATTCGAAAACGCAGAGGGGAGGTCACTGCACGGTATGAAGGACGACTGGAGTATTTACGCGCCAAGTTAAAAGGTGCAGAGCTGCATGAGAAGCTGCTCAGGAAATGAGACTTATACCTTTTTTATTCTGGTTTCTTACAAGTATATATCATTTGAGCATATCTTTATACCCGGTCTCCCATATTCATTACATAGGCTTCATAATACCTCACTAGTCACTCTTTACCAACACAACAATGCGATTTGAACAAATACTTCCTTGAACTCACCGGCAGGGGCCGGCAGTGGGAGCCGGAGACTTTACATATCTTGTCCGAACTCAGCGACAGCAGCGCTGCCAGCAACCTGCGCCAACCTTTCCTTGACCTTTCCTTATCGCCAGCCCCCGATGTCGAATAGACAAACGGACCTCGAGGATGTTGGCGAGGATGACTACTCGCCTTCGATGTCAACCACTCCGACACCCTCTTATTTTCCGCACGCTCTTCATCGCAGCGCAAGTCAAAGCTCAGCGCGGTGGAGTGCAGCGGAAACTCCCACACACCACTACGCAGGCACCTCATACTTTCCCGCTGGCGGGAGGTCAGTGTCGCCTACGGTCAGGCAGCACCCCGGCCTTGGTCGCGACATCTCCTCCAGCACCATCCATCGCGCGAACAGGAGCAACAGCGTAAACAGTCGCGGCCTGCGCGACGACAGCCGCTTTCTGAGTGAAGAGGAGGATGAGGGAGAACAGTTAATCGACGACGATGTGGACGACGGTCGTGGAGATCGTCTGGCAAGGGGGAAGGCTGTTGCTCAAGAGCCAGATTCGCCTGATGAAGCCGATGATCCAGACAGAGAAGTTGACCCAATAACTCTCAAGGAACGCCAGTCCTTGATCAATGTGGAGCACCCTTTTGGGCTTCCCATCTGGAAGCCCGCCCTTTACAAAAAGTCGCGTTCTGTCACCCGATATGCAGATGAAGCACTCCACTCCATTCCATCTGCTCAAGCTGAGCGCCATCTCCTGCCAGGAAACCTGCTCTGGGTCGTGGTGTTTGGGTGGTGGCTCGCTCTCACTTGCTTCACCATCGCAGCCCTACTATTTATTGTTCCCCAAGGAGGCAAGCGCTATTCATCGCTTGTCTTCGGTCTGGGATGGTACATCGCTTGGCCTTTCGGCAAGTACGTCGAAGGCGATGACGACGACGAGGAAGATACCCTATCCGTAGATGAGGAAGCCACTCCGCGTGGCAATGGAGAGGTTACCGAGCCAGTCACGCCCGTCGATGGGGTTCCGCCATTCAAGCATTCCACTATCACACCGCGCATTGTGCATCCGCAATCCGTCTCCTGGTCTCAACCGAACGAGAACTCGGCATTGATAACCCCACGACCTATACCACGGCCATCCAAGTCTTATGGCGCCACTGTCTCTCCTTCAACAACCCAATCATCCTTTGGTGCACTGAACGAAGGAAACCGTTCAGATTTATTCGGGAAAGCATGCTTCTGGCTCGCCCTGATCACGATAATAGCACCTCTCCTGCTGATCGTCTGCATAATATGCTGGGGTCTCGTGCTCACCATTCCTATGGCCAAATTGAACTGGGCATTGATCACATACCTGTTTGAACGACCGACGTCAATCAGGTTTTGCGCAGCACCTCCCGCGGTTGTTGTTTCGTCTCCCGGCACAGAAAGCCTCGAAGACGAGGACGACCCCTCTATCCCTGCACAGGCACAATTCTCCGTCAAGCATCCCAGGCTCTCCGAAGGCCAACAGGCGCCGTCGTCTGGCTCGCCCACCTCGCGAGTACTGCTCTGTACATACCGGGCAATGGGCCTGAAGTATTACAAGTATACTGTCGGCGGAGTGAACATCATCTTCGTCAACTTGCTACCATTCGTAATGTTCACGATCATCGATGGTCTCTTCATTCTGCCCATGGTAGATCGCCGAGAGCAGGCAGGAAAGCACATCCCGGCCCTTCTCGCACTCATTGCTTCCCGTGCGCTCATCTTCTTCATGAGCCTCGCAAGCGTCATTCCACTGTCGTATTTCATCGGCATGGCCGTCGCCTCCATCTCCGCTCAATCCTCCATCGGAATGGGAGCTGTTATCAACGCTACCTTCGGCTCCATCATCGAGATTATCCTGTATGGAATAGCCCTCAAGGACGGGAAGGGGCATCTCGTGGAAGGCTCCATCGTGGGCAGCTTGCTCGCAGGTGTACTCCTTATGCCAGGGCTAAGCATGTGCAGTGGGGCTTTGCGGAAGAAAGAGCAGAAGTTCAATGCAAAGAGTGCTGGGGTCACTAGCATGATGCTAATTATGGCCTTCATTGGAATCCTCACACCTACCTTGTTTTACCAAACTTATGGCAATGTGCGTATTGCAGACCTTGCCTTTTGCGCCCCTCTAATCATCGGTTTTAGTTCCAACTCGTATGCGATGGTTGTCCCGATGACTTTACCGCCCTTCGCGGGCCCTGGAAATGTGATCATTGTTATTACGAACACCCTAACCCTATCGAAGACCCTTTCTATCAGTCTACGGTGAAGGACCTGATGTTCTTCTGCACAGGTATCCTGCTGTTCGTGAGTCAACCTCATCACCTTCCGGGGTTCGCTCGTTAAAGCAGACAATACAGTCATACCTGATCGGGCTCTGGTTCTCTTTGCGTACGCATGCCTCCCAAATCTGGCAGAACCCTCAGCAGGTCATGCATGCGCTGGAGCTTCCTGGACCACAAGGGCCACGCCTTTCGGTTTATCAGAAGCTTGTCCCTAACCACCGCTTGAACGCGAAACCCAGTAACTTGTATAACGAGGTACCCTCACGTGCCCAGACTCCCGTGCCCAGGTCAGCCGCGGACCCCTCAACCCGATCTCAACAAGTATCGGGATCTTCCCAGCCGCCACCCCTGTCTCCCTCCTTAACCAGGCGCGTATCTTACGCTCCCACTCCTGCTGCGGTGCACCAAAATTCGAATCAAGTTGGTTATACGCCGATAATGGAGAGCGTTGACCACGCCATTAAATCAAGCAACATTTCGGCGATGCACCTGTCTGATAGTATGACATCCGACGATTTTACGAGGGCTGTCGCTGTCGCTACTGTCAGTGCTCTAAGACATCAGCAAACGCACGCATTCTCCCCCAACCGGGCAAGAGTGTCGGGCGTATCAGGAGAAGCTGAAACCGAAGGTGGACATGGTGGACACGATGCGCCCTCTTGGACTCGTACCTTCAGTGCGGGTGTCCTTCTTGGATGCACTGCGTTGTATGCCATCATTGCTGGTAAGCTTCCAAGGACATCCGCCAGATTACCACTATTCAACCATTGTCCGCAGAAATCCTCGTTGATGTTGTTGATGTTGTATTGGAAGGCTCTGGCATCGACGAAAAGTTCTTGGGAGTCACACTGTTCGCATTGGTGCCGAACACCACAGAGTTCATGAACGCCATATCGTTTGCACTCAACGGAAACATTGCTCTCAGGTACGCTACCTACTCACGCTCTTTAACATAATCTAACATCTTCCTCAGTATCGAGATTGGATCGGCTTATGCTCTCCAAGTCTGCTTACTTCAAATTCCAGCTATGGTATTCTTCTCCGCATGGTACTCGCCTGAAAAGATGGGTAAAGTTTCCGATACATTTACGTGCGTACGCTTTTATCAACATGGCACATAAATCTAATTCACAACTTGTTGCAGTCTAATATTCCCCCGATGGGATGTTCTAGTTATCATTCTATCGGTCTTCCTGATGACGTACACTTATATAGAAGCCAAAGCCAACTACCATCGCGGTAGCATCTTGATCTTGAGGTTAGTCATCCAGTTGCTTTCATGTCAGCTTTGTTTGCTAATTGGACTGTAGCTACATGGTGCTCGTCGCTGGCTTTTATTACGCTCCTCCCACCACAGATGACGTGGATGTCGATCAGGTATTGTCCGGTCTTCCCACAGAAGGTCTTTCTGTATCTCTAGTTCAATCAGTGAAGCTCTATATCTCTACACTCTGGTGGTCTCGATAAACTCTTTTATATTATTCTCCGACTTCGCTTTGTTATAACGCCCATTCCTTGAAATTTTCTACAGCCTGCCAATACACATCCCGATCAATTATTTGCATGTACATCGTGTCACAAATACATTGGATTGTCTCTCCCTACTTCTATTCAATGGAGACCACGCAGCCTCTCGAGGATCTTGTGTATAGCTTCTTTAGAAGAAGTCAAATGTTCCGCTTGACTTTCCCCTTCCATAATCTTGCCCATGATCTCCGATGGCTGGGCACTTAGGAAGCGCTCTAGGAAGTCTCCGTCGAGGAATCCGACCGATGAAGCTTCAGCGTCACTGCGGCCTCTCCTGTTTCTTGGCGCTCGGAAACTGCAACCGATGTTAGGGGATGCGGTGACAGACTTTCAGTTAACATACGCAGTGTGTGTGAGGGCACCGGCCGGGGACATTGCCCACGCCATATTTCTCTGTAAGCCGGTCAATTGGAGCGACGTTTCCTGGTCCACATCTACAATGACACCAATGCGACCAGAAGCAGTGAAGAATAACTGCTTCGCTTCGAGCATGTCCTCTTCGGTGTTTTCTGGAAATTCCAATGCGCCTACACTTGAGTGATTAGAGAGGAAGCCCGTCAAATGAGAAATGGAACATGCTAACCTGTAACAAACTTGTTCACCATATCACCTAGGTAAAAGCTGCCATCACGTTTCAATGTTGTTTCGAGCTCCGTTCGCTCCAATGTAAACGTAAAGATATTGTGGTCACTCTGATAACAGTCAGGTCATCGATTACTCGTAGCTTGGATGCCGGGCTCACGTTTGCCCCAATAACGCTCCTGTCATCCCAGGCGTCGATACACACCGGCCACAAGGATCCATAATCACGCGCAATTACTTTGAGTTGATTTCCATCGAGTTCGATGAAAGAAATAGAGCTAATTGCGTCCCCGAGCATGAGGGTGTTGTTGCGGGAGGCTAAGGTGACAACGAAGTAATTGTGGTTCCACTCAGCAACCTTGTGCAATATGACGCTTTCGGAATTCCCTTCCTCCGGCAACGTCAAGGAGTACACCATAACCTTGTTTTAAATCAGCTTCGGCCAGCCGGGAGATGCTTAACACTGCTTACCGAGCTGTTGACCGCTATGGCCAGCATCTCACCGATATTCGCAAAAGCAAATATACAGCCATGCACTTCTGCAGACCCGGATGGTTTGAGGTGAATGTTTTTCTTGGTATTCATTGAGAAAATAAGCAGCTGGCCATTTGTAGGCTCAACTTCGCCAGGACGGTATCGACATATTCCAACGGCGAAGCAAGGCAGGGGTGTCGTTAATGCATGGATAGCTGTCATTTCCTGTTCTGTTCCACATTCATACCGAGCCGATACTATAATAATCACAATATGATCATTAGAAGCAGTATGTAAATGCCACCAAGTGTACTTGCCGTCTAGGGCGACATTGTCCAGCACCTTGAATGTGCTGCACGATGACTCCGCCGCTCCTATCCTGGCAGGTTGAATGCGGACCGATATAACGCCGTACATGTTCAGCGATTGATGATATGAGATACGGCGTGGCGATTCGAGGCCGGTGGAGATCTGCGTAAAATTTCAGGCCAGGGACAGATCGCAAGAATGTACATTCACGTACTGATCGAATATGCATCTTGTCTATGACCTTTATAGTGCCTATGAGTAAGCCGCTAGGGGTAGCCAGAACGAGACACGAGGGAAATCGGGTAGTATTGAGCCAAGAAGCAGCAGCGACATCCTGGAATTCGTCAGATCCGTATCTGTAGGAGATAGCACGAAAGATGCGAACCTTCAGATTCACTGCAGAATGTTGCAATGTCTCCCTATCCCAGAAAAGAATAGATGCCCTGCTCCCACACGCGAATACCGTATGCTTGTTTTCCACTTTGCAAGCGCTCATAAACACAGGAAGTTCCCCTAATGAAAATAATTTCTTCTCTTGCAATGACCGGTTCTTGTATTTGAATGATGCGGCGGTCCCGTCTGCTAAACCGACCAGCAAATGCGGGGCGTAACCTTCGGTTTTTATTTCAGTGCCAAAGCTGTAGAAGAGAAGGGAGCGCGGAAGCGCTGGGAGCTCGGGTGATGCGCATATCAAATGCGGACCATTCGGTTTGTCGACAGAGTAAATCCCTACTACATTGGATCCCCAGAATGAGGCAGCGATAACGGTCGCGAAGTCCTTCTTTTCCATCGGTATGCAAGTGACAGCAGAGATTTCGCCCTGTGGGGGGTAGACGGATCTTTAATAGTATCCGTTCGTTCTTTTAGAGATATGAGGAATAAGATTCATTCAGATTCACTCACCCAATCTCCTGGAACTCTTTCCCTAGCGAATTCAAATGCACCAGCTGTCCTCCGCTAAGAGCTAGCACAAATTGGCTGGCATTGAGGCTGGCAGCTACGATTTCCTTTCCACGCTGATTAGGGAGCCATTCTTTACCAACTTTGCTATAGATTCCAAGGTCCAGGTCGTACTCGAACATTCGGAGCCCACTTTTTGTTGCCTGGACCACCAAAGTTCCGTCGACGTACTTGCTTTGAACCTTGCCAGACTTTTCGGTGATTTGCCGCTCTTTGATGTTGGTAATGGCTAATGTTGGTTCTGATGTGATTAGGTCAGTGTTGGAGGGACTGACCCCAGCGATTCGGCCTGCCCCTTCAAAGCGGAAAAGGTGCGACGCATGCAGGGTTGTCACCAATAGATGCGTGTCTTTCCTGCAGTCAAGGATTTGAGCAATCGGCAAACACAAAGGGGCCTTCTACTTACGTGTCTTCAAAAGATGCGCGAAGAGGCCACATGTTGGTGATGTTTAGCAAGTCTTCCACCGCAGCCAAGGCCTGGAAGTCAGCGCCATTTCGAACGATATTCAACGACCCCGTGTTCCTCCCGCCAGAGCATGTTATAATTTGATGCTGTTTCCATTCATCAGTTGAGAATCGCAATTTGCAAGGCCGATGGTGCTAACCTGTCCACTTCTATCGATATCCACGAGCGCCGCATCCATGATAGGCGCGATATTTTTGAAGCTCTGGATTGTGCTGATATATGTGCCATTGCCCACCACGATGAGTCCTCTGCCCTCTTTCTCTTTAATGTTCTCGCCGCCCGCAGCCGGTGCTTTTGCTTTGCCTTTGCCCTTTCCAGAGGTGAAAAGCGCGGTCGACTCCGAGGGCGTTATAGTGGGGACCTCCGGCGGTACGGGAAGTGTAGGAGAGTCAAAGGCGGAGTCTGGCGCGGCATTGATGCGGATGACTTGTGAATCGCCAAAATGAGATCCTATATATGCGATCTGTGACGTGAGGTAGGAAATGGTCGTGGCTGGTGAGGTCTAGAGGAACAATTGAATGTTTAGCATCGTAAGACAGAGATGGGAACCGACCTCTCCTAGGGCCAACAGCGTAAGCTTGCGGTCAACCGAGGAATCGACAGAGAGCATCGCAAGTTTGCCGTACGCGTCTGCCACTAGATATCTTCCCTCAGATATGGTACAATGTGTCTCCACTGTGCTCCAGGGCCAATCAACCCAGGACCTGTGTTTCTTCTTCTTCCAGGTTCGTTCTTCCTCCTTTTGTTTCGCCATTTCGAGCTCATTAGCGTCTCCATCTTTTTCCGCCGCCTTTTTCTTCTTGTCCACTCGTTTTTGCTTTCCCTTTGCTTTCTCCTGCACGGCGGGCGGTGCGAGATCATAAAAAAGAATCTTCTTGCCACCTAGAATCAGGACGCCACCCGTGACCTCACTACCGGCGGGGGTCTCGAGCGACGGCGCAACGGCGACAACGATGGGAAGGGATTCAGCCGAGACAGGGAACGATTTCGTGAGAAGAGGTATAGAAGGAAGCACCGTGGATGGCGAGGGCAAAAGTTGTTCGTGTTCGACGTCAAGATCACGAGAGAGCAGCTGTAGGCGTTGCTCGTGGTCGATATGCATTATGGCCAGACACAGATGATTATATCCATCCCCCGGGTTCAAAAACGACAATGCAAGCAGATTCAACTCGGGCAGTCTGGGGGACTTTGATTAATGGGAATGTACAATCCCAAAGGCATGAACTCACGAAACATCGAAATTGTTCTCGTACGCCCCATCATCCAGCATCACCAGCTTCAGTTTCCCTGTGTAGCAACTAATGGCCAAACAGGTGCCCGACGGATCCAAGATAGTGGTCATCAGGTACTCTGTGGGACGTCCGCTGCGCTCAAATAGCGATAGATTGTGCTGTGCTTTCAGTTGTCCAACCCCACCCTCCAGAGTGTAAGACAAGAAAATAAGCTCTGGGTCAGGATGATCGGTCAAAACGACGAGATTGTCGTGTCCCGATTCCTACATGCTGTTATTTAGGACTGTCCCCTAAGTGAATATGAATCCACGCACCTGAGCCGGAATGGCCATGACAGACAGCAGTCTGCCCCATATTTCAAGTTCACATTCTATTTTCAAGCCCTGTGACTGCTGTGAGAAGACTTCTAGCCTGTCGAGCTTGACCACTACGAGAAACTCCAAGTCCGAGCCAGGGAGAAGTCTGCATTTCGCAGATGAGGAGACTGAGGATGGCTTGTGGAATGTTGTTACAGCTTTCATGATGGCATGAGACTAAGTGAATATACTATCAACCAACGGACGTTATCGTCGAGTGGGGTCAATGTCTGATGAAGAGCTGAGCGCTGAGCAATCGAACCTTCAGCGGGCCGATCATCTTCGGCATTAATATTGCCGCCCGAACAGTGGCTCAGCTTTAAACTGTAGCACTTCAATTTCAACACAACCTTTCCTACTCATTCCACTTTATCATCTAGTTTATCTTAAAACATCATGATATGTGCTATAAAACAAGCTCACGATCTCTTAGACATTTAGATGTTGAGTAGAGCAATATGTTCAGTCATCATCCATATCTTCAATGTCACCAACTTGAACACCCATCGTACCGTCCTCATTCATGATTACATCGCCTGTCTCGTCAGGCTCTTCTTCTTCTTCGACGTCGTCAGGCTTGGTGATGAATCGATCAAGCATTGTTGGCGCCCCTGTCCCCCCCGTTGTCGTGCCCTTTGGCTTCCGTTTGGGCTTGGACGTATCGCCCAGCGCTGCATATCCAAGAATATCTGATAGAGTGTCAGCATTTCAAAGAATCAGAGCTACATCTTAATACACACCACTCATAAATGAGTACTCATCTGCGTTATGAACCACATGTGCTAGGAGGCAATCTCGCTCAGCCCCTCATACATACAGGCTCGAGTTGGGGCTGCATCGCGTACCAATGTCGCGGGCTTGCACAGTCAGTCTCTTTTCCCTCTCTGCAACGCGTTGCGCAGCTTGTGTAAAACGTTTCAAAAACTCCTCCGTCGCAATAGAAATCAGAAATGTGGCCTCCTTGGCGACAATAGGCATCTCCTAGATTCAAGAGCGCAATGCCGCATTGATTTAACGGCGAATCCACAAAATGATTCGAGACACACCTTATCTGCTCTGATGATCTTTTGAACTCTTGAGAAGGGGAACAATGACTTGCCAGGCTCCCGCTCAAGTGCAGCAGGCGCTTTCCGCTCTCGCTTCTTAGTTGGGTCGTCGGCCTTGTCTTTCGGTGTTTTATTTCCAACAGCAGTGGTCCCTACGTCTTCGTCTTCCTCGTCGTTGTCGTCGCCTTCTTGGCTTGCATCTCCCTCTCCGTCCACGTTGATTTCCGTGGGGTCTTCCGGTTCAACTTCTCCACCATCTATCGGGTAATTCGGCAGCGATGGTTGTAGTGTGTATTCCTGAGTTTGAGACTGGCTATCAGCAATGGGTGCAGGCGACGAGGGTGCCGACATGGTGGTGGTGGTGCTCGATCAAGCATCATGCATCAAGACGCGTCGTTTGTTTACGCGTTGTTTGGTCATATCATGCAGATATTTCTACAAATTGTTTAGAACATCGTCCTACAAATAGTAGTGTACCCATCTAACCAACGTCTTACATTTCGGGGGGGAATGCAAGACTTAAATAACTAGCTTATAGATGAGCTTTGACTTTCTGCACCAGGACAAGTGCATCATCGTCATCCAGCTCGTCCCTGCTTTCGAATTCCCGCCTATGCATTTCCCTGTGTGTCAATGGGATCCTCGGGTCTTTCAGTGTCTTCGTCTCATGATCGTCCTTAACGGCAGGCGGGGAGTTCAAGGACGGCGCTGGTATAATGTGGTAATGAACCTGAGGCCGAAAGTTAGTGAAAGGATCAAGTCACTCGAGACCTGCCTTACATGATGAACGGCCTGTGCGTACTCCTGGTTGCACACAACGTTCAATGCCGTATTCTCGACAGCTTCAATTATGTCAGACACACAACTGAATCCCGCCTGCAATCCTGGACACACCTTGAGTGATGGCATGTGCGACCTTAGTCACCACCTCACCAACAGCTGCAGCAAACTCTGGTGGTAACTCAGAAAGCCTTGCAAAGTGGGTTTTGGGGATAACAAGTGTGTGGCCTTTTCGAAGAGGCATAATGTCTCCACAGCAGTACGAGATTAGTTTACATGTCACTAGAAACCGATTGTGAGCTCACCAAGAATTGCAATCACTTTATCGTCTTCGTATAACCTGAATGCCTTGAGCTCTCCGCTGACAATCTTGCAGAATGCACAACTCTCGTCTTGTCGCCATGATGAATGAACTGGACGACCTTCATGGGCGTTGATGATGAAGGAGGTCATTTCCCGATACCGGTCGCCTGCGCGCTTTCTTCGCCGCAACGGGGCCAGCGTCTAACGACTGACCCAAGACCTCCCAAGACTTGCCCCGACCAAGCCCCGACCAGTGATCAGTGCCCTGTTACCGTTCGATTGGGCTTAGTGCAGCTCGGCGCTTCTCCCATCAATTCCAATCCCGATTAGACAGTCCCGCCTCTTGCTCCCTCTGGATTACCTCCCGCTGGTGATAGTGCACTGCCCTCCCCAGTATGCCTCAAAGCGTCAGAGACTGCCAACTAATATAGCCAATTAATTTACAAATATATTTATGAGATATTTAGAGCTCTAGGGCTCAATGAAAGGCCGGCCCGAGGCTGTTCTACACTATGACCTCTGGACAATGAGCCCAGAGCGTGGCCACACCTCACGAGCGGGAGGAAAGCATAACAGATGGCTTATTTTATCAAATACTAGTGCATGGTGTGCTATGAGATGCCTCATAATTTGCAAACGGGCCACAGTTGTGAGACTTTGGATAAATCGCGTAATTTGGGTCATATTTAACCGCTAAAAATCGTTGCAATCATAGAGGTAATGTAGATTGAATGCAATAAGCATTCAGGATTTTTACTAGACAAATACACCGCTGAACAAGGCTCTCGTCGTGTCTTGCAGATTGCCACAGCAGTTGCCACTGCGCCGCTGTAGAGTCCACATTGGGACCGGATAGTCCGGGGGCGAGCGGCTATACCATTTTGGACTTAGCGCGATCTCTCGAACTAATCGAACAGTAACAGGTCACTGTATACTCGCCCCGACCGACCTCAAGCTTCAAAGTCTTCACCTGTGTTAGCCTGGATAGTACTGGCTACTTAATGGTTTCAGGTTGAAACCATCAAGGCATCCACCTTCTAGAACGATTCTGAATTCATCCGCGAGAGTCGGATACAAGCGGTCTTCGAGCATTGAGAGCAGCTTCTACCTGGCTTCCCCTCAAATCTCAATTCATCTCTACGGTGTACTCTACTGCTTTGTATATAGATGTAGAAATCCCCTCAATTTCACTGCTCTCATCTTCTCCGCGGACCGCAATGCCCAAAAACGCACGTAAAGAAATACGGGCACCCTAGCGTATTATTGTGCTCGAACAGCGTTCCAGGCTTCAATCCCAGTGAGCGGATGGCTCGTGATCGTGCTCGTAGTTCGCGATTGGATTCGCTTAGAGAAGATCGCAGAGCAGCCCATGCGAGCCAGGCCCTAGGGAGCAGTTCAGCTGGTGGACGAGGGTCGCGTTAGCGTCAGTTCAAATTCTTCTGACCGATGCAAAGAAGCGTTCGGCGAGTAGGGACATGATATGAACTGTGCAAGAGGATGGACTCACTCTTCTAAAATCATCCGAAGTTCCGAGCTTGGGCGAGACCCCACTGTGCACGCATAGGAAGCGCCCGTCAACGAGAGTGGTGATGGGCAGCGAGCAGAAGGACTTGATGCATGTTTCGTACACGAGTGCGGAATACTTGTGTAGGTCTGTCAAAATAAATATATCAGTGTTGAAGACGAGATATAAGTACGGAAGGTGAGTGAAAATTGGGTGTGGGAGAGGGGGCGCAGAGCGGGTGAAGGGAGGGGATATGAAGCGAAGAGTTATGGAGAAGAACAGATAAACCCACATTCGCGTTTGAACGTGAAATACCCAGTAAGATGCTTGCACTCGTGGTTCCCCCGCAGGAGAGTGCTTTTCTTCGGATACCACAGTTTGAGAGTATATAAGTACGGAAGACACTGCAAAGGTCAGATCGCGTTAGCATGGTTCTTGTGTGACTATGCAAGAGAAAGAGGAAGGAGCGCACAGTTTGAGAGTATAAGTACAGAAGACATTGCAAAGGTCAGATCGCGTTAGCATGGTTCAGTGAGAATTTGCAAGAGAACAGGAAGGAGCACGGAATTGGGTGCAAAATGTGTAGATACGGGATGGGGTACGTCTGGGGAAGGGGTATGGGCAATAGTATATAGCACATAAACGGAATGTGGATTGGGATTCAAACGAACGACAGACGCACCTCAATGCCAAAACATCCTGGATCGACGTAGTCCCCGAGGAAGAGATACGCGTTGCCGTCGAGCGTGCCGCCCACTCCGAATAGCTTCATCAGGTCGTACCGCCCGCTCAAAAGGGGTGTTCACTGTTCAGAATCGAGACGCGAGGTCATCAGGTGTCCGTGGATGTCACCGCATACTACAATGCGCAACCGCGATCGAATCAATCAACGGAGGGACACCGACGAGCGGGGACGCACTTGTAACTGGATTAGCGACATAAACGAGGTTGGGCTCGGCACTGAGGACCTGGGTGGCTTGGTCGAGGATCTGTAGGGCCTGCGACTCGGTGAGACGACCCTCCCAGAAGACATGCGCTCCAAGAAGCTCGCGTTGGGCATGCGCCCGCGCGCATCCACGACGAACACCTGCTCGTCGCTTAGGATATCTGTTGCTGGTGGGGGAACCTGTACACATCATCCCAAACGTTCAGTGTTTGATCACCATATATGTGGAAAGTAGGTGGTAGCTTAGAGGAAAGGACGCACATTGGGGACGCGTTGGGCGCGGGTGTCTATCTCCTCTGGAAATTCGTGCAGGATGGTAATAGGGGGCTAGATGGGCTGGTGGGCGTGCTCGTTGACGCGATAGATGGGCTTTTGCGTGTAGGCTCGTTCATTGCTCATCACAGTCGGGTTCAGGAGGTTTCAGGGCCCTTCTGCGCCGGTTATCGATAATGTAGGTTGTGATTGAATTCTAAAGAGAAGTAGTTATACATATGTATGTGATAGAAAATGTTATATGTACATGCATCGGGCATGGATATATGAGATAGGGTAATATACAGACAGACGAGACAGGGTATGCAGATAAATGAGACCGGGTATGGATGGGTATGAGATAGGGCATGCAGGCAGAGAAATGAAGATATATAAGAGTAAATCACCATGTCCATCGCCTCCGGGTCGGTCAATGCGACTCCTCCTTCATTAGCGAATTTGTGTACTTGAGTCAATTGTGTGCGTGTGGTGTCAACGGCGTCGGGGAGTCTCTATTTGCAGGCTATGGCGTTATCGTTAGTCTCCCTCGAGTGCCGTATTCTTGTGTGTATGATGCCAAAAGTGTCGGGGAGACTCGATGTGCAGGCAAGGCGTTATCGTTAGTCTCCCTCGAGTGTCGTCGTCTATTCCGAAGCGGATGAACCCGTGATGCCGGTGCCCTCGTCGTCGTGCGTCACAGTAGCCAAATTATCAACGCCGAGAGCCCCAGAGGCAGTAGCAGCCAAGTTCCAAGTGTCCGATTCAGTGTCCGAGTGAGTCTGCGCAGCTTCAGTGTCCTCGGTCTTGATGAGGATGCCCCCATGAGATTCGCGCTTGTCGTCCTCGACCTCGGTCCTGTGAACCGCTTGGGTGATCAGTCCAAGCGGCGCAGCGGTGACAGTGTCCGAGGTCGTCGCCGTCTTGATATTGTCGACAGTGTCAGTGCCGGGCAAGTCCTGGTCGTCGTCGTCGTCTTCATCTTGTGCTTCCGCGTCCGTTAACATCTTGGCCTGATAAGAATCGGGAACATTACCATAGGGGTCATGGGTAATGCCGAGGTGTTGCGTGGGTGCGGGTGGGGAAGTAGAGGCGATGACGGCGTCCGGGTCAGGGTCCACGTCCGGCTGCTTGGAAGACCGTGACGGGGACAGAAGGGCGAACTGAAAGGGTAGGCGTAGGCCTCGACAAAACGGTCACCTTCGCAGGTGAAGCTTCAGAAGCTACATCCCAAACTGTGGATGATGCTACAGCCACTGAACCATCTTTCTCTTATACGGCTAGTACCTCCAACTGGTCCACCTTATCAAAAACGGTAACTTTCACCCGTATCTCACGAAGCCCAGACAACCTCTGTATGAAGCATTAAATCTTCACTTCGCTCTATAGTCTCACGCTTCTATCTTCTAACTCATCAACTTTGCACTGAAGCATTCCTCCCTTAAAATTTGGTCGTTAGCTCTAGCATTCTCCATGCTTTCACCTAAGGCTATCTGTTAGTCTGTTTCCTATCTTTGCTTCACCTAAACATCCTTTTCGAACTATCATTCCTTTTACCCTTTGAAGCAAGACCTACTATTCTCTCTAACATAGGGTTCTACCAAGCATTCCCAGCAGCAATTACATCAGTCGATTACTCAACCTTAGCTAGGTTTATCAGTCCTTGAACAGACTTAGCACTTGACTGAGGTCTAAATAAGAAGACGTGACAGGACCGCGGAAACCCGCAGAACGTTCTCCTGCCAAACTATTGAGCCCTACTTCTACTTCGCTATCACTGAACCCTCCTTCGCTTAACTTAGTCGTTGGGCAACCTAGAGCTCCGCTTCCAGCTCTTCTAGCCACATATCTCATTTCATAACGGAAACCTACAGCACTAACTTTTACGCTCGAAGCTACTACGCTACCTATCTCACCCACGTGAGCTAAAGCATAGCTTGCTCCGTTCGCACAGCGACCACTAAAAGGTCCCGGAAAAACTGCCAGGTTAGAAGACTACGACGTCGAAGACCCTTTGAGTCCCAAAGCTCTCCCGAACGAGGCAGCTCTACGGACAGTCTTACCTTCATAGAGAGCTGAGAGACCCTGAGAGACAAATGATGGGTTCGTCAGTTCCAGCTGCATCCTACTTCTCCTCCAGCACCTTCTCCTCGAGGAGGACACGCATATCGTTCTGCACACAGCTGCACTAGACCCCTCTCTCTCACTTCTCACCCTGCTCCCTGAGACTGCTATCCCGCTCCTCACCCGCTAGCTAGCTTCTACCTTCCCACTAGGAGTTAACAAACCTACCTCCCCAGTGCTAGATCCTACTGTTACGATCCAAGAGACTTTGCTCCATTACGACCTCCTCCTAAACCTACCTGCTAACCTAAAAGGACCCGGACCATTCCACCGCGTCCTCCTCCTCAATGATTCAGGAGCTGCAGAACAAGAAGGACAGAGGAAGATAAGGACGCCAAGGACACTGCTCCTGCTGCACCCGCGACGACTACTCGTCCGGATTGACCCACGTGCAATGCTTCTCCCCATCCTCCTTACACGACTCCTTACGCCGACCACACCGCCTTGAGCTTGAGCACCCGAGGTCCTGGCTATCCAGGCTAGACCTTCTAGGAGACCTAGTTCGGACCTGCCTCAGAGCACCGACACCACTAGCCTTCCTTTATCTCATCTCGGCTCCTATAACGCCGCTAGAGCTATTGACTATCGTAAAGCTACTATTCCTACAACCAACCAATTTTCCTATCACCCACAAGCAAGACTGGAGTTGACTAACACTACAACTCATACTAGACGCTCTAGCCTCTCAAACGAGCTCTCAGTTAGCTCCTCCCTGAACATTCTAGCTACCACCCTAGGTGGTTCGTTCCATGCTCCAACCTTCCACCATTATCGTCTAGTTTACCATCTCTCCAAGTCTATTGCTAGCGTCTGATCAGTTCGTTCAATCTCCTCGAGCCCCGAGAATGGGACAACTTCTCCTCGAACATCCAACCTATATCGCTCCTTCAGATTCGACTAACTGGAGACGCATCCCTCTCGACGGTCACAAATAAGACTATTCCTAACATCCATCCAATGTAGAACATATATATGCTTCTCTTGCTACCACTCTAGTACTCACTAGCATCACCGTTACTTCCACACTATTACCATTTCTATGACGCCTATTCATTATGTCATCAACTCGTCATGTCAGGTATACATCTCATAAATCAGGTCCATCCCTGCCGAGTAACATGGCACTATATCTGCTTGTTTACTCCACTATCGTGCATGAAGTTGTGCGCCTACGTGCTTTGCATGCTCCTTTTGCGGTTTACCGAGTTCGAGTACTTAGACATGGGCGGCCTAGGGGGCGATGAGGGGTGGTAGTGAGGGGTGAAACGAGACGTCTGGTGACACGTGTCGTGGCGCGAGTACCACCAGGGAGTCGGTATGCTCCTGGTGCTACAAACGATGGGTCCGCTTCACCGGAACACCCTGCGCCTGCGTCAGTTCGCGACTCCTGGTTGCCCTAGCGGCCGTGTCCGTTGCTGTGGCAGTGGCCAACGTAAGCCGAGATCGCGGTTGCGCGGTGCGCCCGAGAGCTCAAGTTCGCGGAGAACAGGCGGATGCGGGCGAGGTAGAAGCGGGAGTAGAGCCGCCAGGGGTTGTGGTGGCGCTAGCACTACCTCGGCCGATATTGGTCGCCCGTGCAGCGGGTGGCTAAGTTCTCCGGACCGCTAGCGCTGTAGGCGCGTGGCCTAGGGCGCTTGGAGTAGCTCAACCGCCGGAAGAGCAACTACGATAATAAGTATGGGCATTCGAGTAACAAGAAAAGCTCATCATCGGACGATTAAATTAAGGATAATCTAGCGGCGGGCAGATGTG
>KV417665.1:155252-169082 GCA_001630335.1 Athelia psychrophila
CTATAGCATTGGCAGCAAACAAAAATGGACTGTCACTTGCCTCGATGATTACTCGTCATACGGGAAGATGTACTTCATCTCCGAAAAGTCTGACACCACCAAGTGCTTCGACCTCTTCGTCACTTGGGCTGAAAGACAACTTGGGAAGAAGGTCAAAATCGTCCGCGTTGATCGAGGGGGGGAATTCGAAGGCATTCAAGATGACCCCATTAAGAACTTCAAGACGTACTGTCGAACCCATGGCATTGATATTCAATCTGCCTTACCTCGCACTCAAGAACAAAATGGACGTGCAGAACGTTGGCAACAAACCATAATCAACAAAGCTACTTCAGATCTCCTCACAGCGGATTTATCCCAGGGATTCTGGAAGATCGCAGTTGAACATGCCATCTACACTTATAATCGCACTCCTTTCTCTCGAGCTGAATGGAGAACACCACACGAACTCTGGGATGGAACGATCCCAGACATATCTAATTTCAGAATATTCGGATGCACAGCATTCGTCCATGTTCACAAGGACAAACGAAACAAACTTCAGTCCAAAGTACTTGAAGGAACGTTTGTTGGATACGCTCAAATCAACGGTTCAAAGGGTTACCGTGTATGGCTAAAGCAATCCAGGACCGTCGTTGAATCATGTGATGTGACCTTCGACGAATCCCCTTTCATTGGTAAAAAATCAAAACCAAAGCCAAAGAATCCTATCCAAACTATCCCTGACGAGTCGGATCTAGTCAATCCAGAACCGTCAATACCACTCATAGAAAACTCCGACGATGATACACCCTCTGATAACGAGAATCAAGATGATCATCCACCTCCTCCAGCATCAGGACCACCTGATGAGTCTAACGACGATCCCTATGGAGACGTCCCTGACATTAAACTGGAAGAGGAAGAACACAAAATTCCACCACCACAAGATCCCCAAGATAATATACCATTTCCATTTCCAGCATCTCCACCTCGCAATACTGCAAATGCTCCACGCTTCAGATCACGAACTCCTGCATCCCCTGCACCAGAACCTGTACCACAGCTCAGACGCTCAGCAAGAGCCAACGCTGGACAGAACCCTGCTCAGACAGCGAATTCCACATATGGAAATCGACCTGCCGCATTAATACAAAGGGATACTACTGCCGGAAACAATTACCGAAATCGTGATGAACCAGAGGATGGAGACTTGTTTACCTTCACTGGTGAACATATCTTCGATACAAAAGAAGAAGTGAAACTCGACACCGTCCAAGCCATGCTTGCGCAGCGACTCACCACTCTAGTTCCAGAACAATACAAGGATGCTCAAAGAGATCCTGACTGGATTAAGTGGGAGGCTGCTATCAAAGACGAATACGACTCACTCATCGAAATGGGAACATGGGACAAAGATCTTGTTCAACTACCGAAAGGCAGAAAAGCGGTCAAGTGCCGTTGGGTCTTCGACATCAAGAATGATGGTCGATACAAAGCCCGCCTGGTGGCAAAAGGATATTTACAGATCTACGGAATAGACTATGAGGAAACCTTCTCACCTGTGGCTCGCTTCGAGTCAATCAGGTTCCTACTCGCTCACGCAGCACTCGAAGACTGGGAAATCGAGGCTATGGACGTGAAGACAGCATTCCTAAATGGAATACTCACAGAGGAATTATATATGGAACAACCGGAAGGTTTCACGGTCAAAGGACAGGAACACAAAGTACAACGTCTCAGACGAGCCATCTATGGTCTCAAACAAGCCTCAAGACGTTGGTACGAAAAATTCAACAAAACATTGGAACAATATGGTTTCAGTCGGATTCATTCCGACGGTGGCGTCTATGTCCACAGACGCACTTTCAACGGACAGATAATTTATCTGATCCTCTATGTGGACGATCTCCTCATCATGGGACCCTCAAAAGATGCTATTGATCAGCTCAAGATCCAACTCCAGAAGGAGTTCAAAATGAAAGATCTTGGTCCTGCTGAAGTATATCTCGGAATCCGAATTCTCCGAGACCGCAAAAATCGCTCCCTCACTATAGATCAGGAATCATACATCAACGACGCAATAGAGAAGTTTGGGATGACCAATGCTCACCCAACTACCATTCCTCTTCCGTCAAGTGTGCACTACGAACCTTCCAAGGTCGAGGCCACTCCACAGCTCCGCCACGACTACCAGAGCATTATTGGCACTCTTCTATATGTCATGCTCGGTACAAGGCCAGACATCTCATATGCAGTCACCCGATTATCTTCATTCAACCAGAACCCAACTCAACTACATCTCAATGCCGCTCGTAACATCCTAAAATACCTCAAGGGTACTAAGGACTTCAAAATCAAATACGATGGCGCATCTAGAGCTGGACTTATTGGATACTCGGACTCAGACTGGGCAGAGGACCGAGATGATCGACACTCGACATCTGGTTACGTCTTCCTAATGGCCCATGGAGCAGTCAGCTGGGTATCTCGGAAACAGAAAACAGTTTCCATGAGCTCTACCGAAGCAGAATACATGGGACTGTCCGACTCATGTCGACAGACCGCCTGGTTACGTTCTTTTCAACAGGAATTAGGATTTGCTATCAACAATCCAACACCGCTATGTGGCGACAACCAAGGCTCTATATTTCTTGCAGTCAATCCCGCACATGATCGTCGAACCAAGCACATCGACGTCAAATACCATTACATCAGGGAATTTGTCGAGAACAAACAGGCCTTCATATTCTATGTCAACACCAAAGATATGATAGCGGACAACCTCACCAAAGCATTACCTTTTCCTGCCCACGATAAACATCGCAAGGCGATGGGACTCATCTCTGGACAAGACAAATAACTTGCCACCAGATCTCGCAATGAGAGAATTTACTCATTGAGTGGGAGTGTTGAAGTACGTGCTATCACCTCATTTGTTCGTCTATATCACGGTACAATGAGCCGTCCCTACCTGGACTAAATACTCTACATATGGACTGTACTGCTCAACTACTGTATTACTTATCCGCAGTATCTTTACCATTATCACACCTTCATTACCACTACGATCACTCATGATCACACCATCGTTCTCTTCGTATATATACAAGATGTAACCTACCTACAATCCTTATCAGAATAAACACTGGCAGCTCTCCCTACGCAGAGGTCAATCAGCTTAGACTTCCTCGCTATATCCAACCTACAAGCTCCTCTTCAACACCGCGCCGGTTGCAGATCTGCATAGACAGATTAGTATCATTCGTAATCGGCGGTCAGATAAGATTTAAGATTAGCTTACAGTTAGCGCCATCGTGGGGCGGCCCGTCGAGAGCCGCCTTGATCTTGTCAGCTATGTAGATGCTGGGCAAGCTGGCGGTAACGGCGGCGGTGAAGATCCACCCGAGGATGTCGAAATGGGCGGCAATTGCGAAGGGGTTGAGATCGCCGATTGTGAGGGCATCGTACTGGTCGCCGTAACCAAGTTGGTCGATCCTGTTCTCGACGAATGTCTGGGCGAGATAGGCGCCAGCGGCATATTGTGCTACCTTCCAGCTGAGTTTTCGGCGATGTTTGGCATAGAAGCAGATGAGGTAACCCGCCCCTGAGAGGGCGTCCTTCAAGGTAGGGAGAAAGGACATGGGAGGAAGGAAGGAGGAGGGAAGTGCTGCAGCGAACAGCGGGCTGACACTCTTTGTATATTCTGGCGCGTCCAAAACAGCAACAAACAGCACAGAACGACCACAAACAAACAGTCACGCGCCCGCCTTTACGGTCAACAATCGAGCGGAATGTTCGTTTGGAATTCTAGGCTGACGGTGGCTGTGGCGGCACGGTCTGGTTTGTCGATATGTGGCGCGTTAAACGGGATTTGAGGCAGGAGACGCGTGGCTGGAGGCATGGTGTAGAGTAGAACATAGAGATATTTGAGCAGACAGGATGCAGGCGGTGAGGGTTTATTTTTTTGGGTTCGGGTTCGACCTTCGAGCAGATCATATTTCCGCCGACAATCATCTCCCTTCTCATCGACCAGCGCAAAGTACAGCACACCAGGCTCTGCCATCCCCGTTTCATTATCTGCTTGTCTCTGAATTCTAGTGCTCAAAGTGACCTATGATCCTACTCGTTGCTTACGGATCTTCTCGTGATGGATGCGAGTTCAAGAGGATGGATGACATGTGTGCGCTGTGGAACTCTGGACGCTATTTTGCCTACCCTAGCCACAGCAGTCTCTAGAGATCACTGTCTTAGCTGCAATTTCCCGCATCTGAGTTGCTTTGTGTGGTGAATTTTGTGGTTCATTGCAAATTGCACGCGACCAATGTGATCCTTATAGTTTTCTAAATCAGCGCAACGGATGGAGAGCTTCTATCAGAAGTTGAAACGTCTAAGCCGCCTATGCTACCATACCAATGTATACAATGTGACACCCCTTTGTCGCACAAGAGGTGATACGAAGTTCTGAAAAGCCTGGCTGCCAAGGAGAAAGACGAGTCGACATCCGCCACAACCTCAGACATGCCGCAGCACAGTCATCCGTATCAATGGGATGACTGTGAAATATCTACGGCATAGGCTCCAAACGAATTCCCATCAACATGTTCGCATCGGAGGTGCGTTCAAAAAAAGGCCACGTCGTCGTGGTCAACGCCTTCCTCCCCAACTTCAACCTCGAAGATATGCTGGGCTCGGTCGAACGTGTACCTGGGGTTACAGACCTCGTTTTGCCACTGGGCGTATTTGGCGTGGAGAGGCAGGCCCGACGGATTTCCGACTTTTGCCCAAACGGCACTTGTTTCCCGTCATTCACAACATCGACGCGCCCCCCTTCGATCTGCGAAGGCCAAGTCCTGTCTCTCCCTTCTGGCATCGAATCCTTGCATATACATTGTTGCATCAGTCGATCGCATCACTGCGCCCCTCCTGTGGTCGTCAACTGAGTCGTCAGTCAGAAAACAACATCACGATTATGCATGGGATCGCCGGGATTATGGCTGGCTATGACTTGACTTGACCACCCTGCCTACGATGTTGAACTCGCACAAGCGGATCGGTCGTCCATCTCAGGAGTCGTGGCATTGCACAGCAGCACGGCACGTCACCAGCAGGATGCGGGCGCTGCAGCGACAGCAGGAGTGGCCATTGCTGAGACGGCCGCCACATTCCAGCTTCAGTGACGCAAAAAGCGAAGAAACTGTTTGTCTTATTGACACAAAGCAAATCGGGAGCACGGACGAAGCACCCGATGCTAAGGGAGCGAATGTACAACAGTACGCGCTGGCTTATGATTTGCTGTTCAATTTGGCAAGGGACAACTTCATTGCAACAAACGACACCGCAATGCGTTCCTTGTTGGGAGAATTTAGAGGCCGCGGGTTGGTGCTATCAGCGTCACAGGGAGGTCCGGGAAGTGGAGAGCTGTTGTGGATATCAATGCGCAAAGAGAGGCTGTTGCGCATTGAAAACAGTGCAAGAAGGATAGCTAATTATGAGCTAGATACCAGGATTGCAACTAATATATGTAGGGAATAATACGATAAGGAACCAGCTTCTTGTACGTGTGCCAATCTTTGCCATACCTACAAACATTGTCAGTCTAGGCCTAGTAAAGGAGATCGAGTAGATCCACTCACTTTTTCTCGCAGTTTTCATCGTCGCGACGCTGCCTGTGGATAAGCAGAACGGCAAAGTACATGACGTAGAAGTAGGTGATGGGCGTGCTGAAACCAGTGGGCAGCGACCAAGCGAGGGCCATCAGGAGGTCACCGCTACCAAGTTATCAGCAAGAGCCTAGCCAGCGTTAGAGTTCAACGACATACAAGTAGTTTGGGTGTCTGGAACGACCCCACCAGCCAGACGTGAGCAGTTTTGACCCAGAAGCAGTGGTGAAGAATTTGAGGTCTGAATGAGAGGCCGGGATCAACTACGAAGGCAAATGACAATGCAGACATGTGACATACTCTTCGGGTTCATTCCGTTCCTGAAGTCATTTTTCTCGCCATTCGCACCTCTGAAAATGTAGTATCCCGTGAGGTTCACGAGGAATACAGCAGCTGCCCAGATAGGTCCGAGCTCTACAGCCTCGAACACCAAGAATCGAGCTTGAAGCGAGTAAACGAACGGGACCCATACTAGGTCTCCGACGGACAACATAAAACCGAATCCGTCAGTGGTAATGTCCATGGTAGTGAGAATGGCGGGCTTCATGGGTCGTCAATGAACAAAGCGCGAAGACGGCGAGGTCCATGCATGCTAACCTCGTTGTACAATGAATCCGCGACATACCAGCCCTGAAAAGCCAGGACAAGCCACATGGAGTCGGTGATATGTGCCAGACCGCCGCGGCGCGTAGCCTGCTCGCAAGCCATGCTGATGTTGATGAGCACCCATAGAATGAGACCGGGCCGCAGCTCGTTGAACGACTTGATGTCCAAATTGCCAATAGACGGGTTCAGCTCCCGACCAATGTAAAACTGAAGGTAAGAAAGTTAGAAATACGGTAAACTTGATTCAATGAATGGGCCCCACGTCATAGATGCAGTTGCCGGAGTTTCCTCCCAGAGCGAGCAGTTTGCCTGGGCGGAAGGACGCAGCATAGCACGCAAACCCTTGCGCGAATGACATCAACATGGCAGCCGTCACAAAGCCAACCCATTTGGTGTACAAAAATGTGAAGGCTTCAGGCCCAAACGTCATGATGACACCTGAAGTTAACCCCAGTGCAAACAGAAAAGTGGAGAAAGCTAGAGCGCATGTAAGTTCATGCTACCTCTCAGACACAGGAGAAACAACATACCGTTGATTTTGTACTTTATCGTGCCACCGGTCCTGAGCTTTGTGCCTTCAACCCAGTCACCTGGCAGTACCTTCCATGACACCACGCAGAACGCGTACCACGCGCAATAGTAAATAGCAGCCTGCGTGTCCCAAAGGCCCTTCCACCAGTTGAGATCGCTAACCGAGTCTATGATGTTTGGCACCAGCCCTGAAAACGGTGGGGGGCACCCTCCTGTTTGCTCTGAGCATCCAAAGAAGAGCGAGTAGGTTGTGATTGGCACGGCAAGTATGATGGACAAAGCGCCTGGAGGTCCCAAGAATTCGTAGGATGTGGTCCGTGGATTCAACGTCGTCGAAGCTACGGCTTTGGACGACATGGTGGTTAAAGAGAAAAGAACAACTGTGGTACGATGCGGCAGTTCAATCGCCAATTATTACATACTGTCACCAGTCGTGGGGCTGTGGCTTTACACGAGAGAAATTACTAATCCGAGCGGTAATATCATGCAAGAGGGAACTGGCAAGTTGTTCGTCGTTCAAGGGGGAAAGAGGTCTGGGTGGTCAGTCCAAGATAAGATAAGCAGGGTAAGAAAGGAGATCGGGGGAGGTGTGGCGTGTGAATCTATTCCCGTATACCGCGATCCTTTAGACTATCAGTGCCAAGCAACGACTCGGAAGAGCAACGAAGTGAGTCATACTTTAGCTCCCCAACATCCGTCCAATGTATTAACATCGTTATTAGCGCTATATAGAGTGGTCTCCCGGTGTAGTAGTGTTTTAACTTTTCGCGTTCTGAACTTCACAAGGCGCCGACAATGCTTCTACGGTCCGGGTTCCTTCATGTCCACTTTCTGCTATTCCTGTGGCACGATACTGGACTTCGATGGTGGATACTAACTGTGCAAGTGGAACCTTGAAAAACTTGGTCTTGTGGTCACTGCCTTCCTTGGAAATATCGAACTTCGAGTCATTTACTACTGACTAGATTCAGGCGAGATTTATCGTGCTACTTGCGTGCTACGTACATCTCAAATGAGCATCAGCGGACGGCGATTAGGACCAGCAAATCAATCTAGCATCTTAGCAGGAGCCTTTTCTGATCGACTGCTCAATCAATGAGTATACTCCCCGTCGACCCCATGTTGGACTGGCCACCTCCTGTATCCCTATGTTTCCCCCTATTCGGACGTTCTCGCTCTAGATCTACTTCTCCTCTGTGTCCCCTAACCACTCCGACATAATAGCAACAAATAAAGTATGGGTATATTAACCGAGCTCTTCATGAAAGGGGGCTCTTCACGATCTTTCCTTCGTACCCCCACCATCTCCCCCTATACCTGCACCTCCATAATCCCCTTCCTTTACCCCCAACTTACCTCTCACATACCTATCTGCAATGCCTTGCGCTCGCATTTCAAAATCTATAATCTCTCGCCCTGTCGCTGTTGAGTACGCTGATATGGTTGGATCTTTCGCCTACACCAGGCAGTCCTTGCCCCCTAAAGCAGCTCGCAATTTGCAGCTACCGTCCTTCCTCCCCGCTAGACACGCCAGAAAGTCGAATTTGCAAGGGTCGGGCGAGATCGCTACTCGTCCGGTTCTTGCCCCTATCTGCGCGAAGTCCAAGTCAGGAGAGAGAGAGATGGTGTGCCACCTCACCGCCGCCAAAGAGGTTCAGTGGACTGCGACGAGTGGAAAGGGGGCGCTTGCGAACTTCAACTTTAAGCATGACTGGTGTCATCTCTGCCACGTGCAGTGAGCAAAATGACCTAGTGAGTCTTTTTGCTTACCTATATGCCTCTTTCTCGGATAGACATTCCCTCTATCTTGGACACGCATTCCCCCTATATCGGACACGCATTCCCCCTTCTCTCGGACATACATCCCCTTTCTCTCGGACAGACATTCCTCCTACCCTATACTACCTAATCCCAATACCTTTACCATATACCTAATACCTAATACCTCTACTACTACTATAACCACATTCCAGAGGCTCGTCTCCACTGATCTTTTACGTCTGTCTTAAGGTACACTGAAGACATCAAAATATTGGGGCAGGGGCCAGGGCGCACAAGAACAAGAACAATCATCAAGACCACGCGGACCGCATGTGTAAACTGGGCACAACGGATCGCACTTGAGGTCCCCTGCATTTATTTCAGATGACTTTGCAATTTCCGATCATGTTTTCCGTATGGCTAACATCCGCTTTATTTTTGCACATCTGATAGGATTGTTGAGACCATCAAATTGTCGGGGCAGGGGGCGCAAGATCGCAGGAGGCAACGCATACAATCGACTCCGAACAATCGACATCGGCTGACATCAAAATGTTCGGGCAGGGTGGACATGAACAAGAACAATCGTGAAGATGACTTGGACCGCATGTGCGAACTGGACGCTTGGCTCTGGGCCGACATGTATTTCAGGTGAGGTGATTTTGCTCATCTGCTCCGCATGGCTGACATTCATCTTAATGTACATCCTATACTAGTAGGATTATCTAGGTCGTCAAATATCAAGGCAGTGCACGCAAGATCGTTGCAGGCAACATACGCAGACGACTCGGAATGAAGATGGCAGAGCTGGTTCATGTGCTTGGTGTGTGCCCGTGTAGTCTTCCTTTAATCGGACGTCCTAACTTTTCCCGTCAGGCTTCCAGTTTAGCAATATCCAACCTGCGTCTCAGGTCAGTTGTCAGGCCATATCTAAATTGCTTTGCGTGCTGATATTTCCTACTGCGAACAGGAGACACTGGCACCTCAAGACTTTATACTCGTGATAGGGTGGCAAGAAATGTTGCAAGACCAAACGGATCGCATAGAAGATGGGTACTCCCGACCACAGATATCATACTTTTACGTTAAAAATAAATTGGGGGCAGGGCGCACAAAAGACAACTCTCCAACTCAGTGTTGTCGACGTCAGGAATCATCGGGATCATGTATCAAGGCGCTCGGATGTATCAGACCCGACCCCTTCATTGGTGTGTGCTCTATACAAACTCATATGTTTTATCGAAGTCCTAAATTGACTATTTAGGTTCCACTCCCATTTCCCCAGAACTTTTGCGTCTCGGTCGTTTCTCCCCAACACTGCAAATTAATGATTGCGCTCTAGGGGGCCAGCCCGGTCAGGTGAGTTGGCGGTATTGAATTATCAGCGAGGCTGGTTTTCCCCTCCTAGGCGCATTTATAAATATAATCTCGTGGCAGGGGGCAAGGAAGACTTAACAACAAGAAAAAAATCAAGACTATATGGACGCTCTGGATGACTGTGAATACGCACCTCTGCGTTTGGCTCCGGTCTGTGTAGCAGGTGAGTTGTCAGTCAGCTCGCAGCTTTTCTAACAGGCTCTGACCCCCGCAGCTCCAGCCGCTTCTAGCCCTCTTACTCTGGACTCTATCTGTCGGCTACATCTCCTTGGGCACTGGTCTTTATGGCAACATTCCTTGAATCTCTTGCGATAGGCACGCCTATCAATGTGGGCTACTTCTCTGGGCTTTTAATCTCGCACTCCGGCTTCAAACTACGCACCCCTTGTGATGTCAACCTTTGATTTCTTGGCCATCGCCGTTATGATCTCGGTCACTGGATTTTAGGACCGATCTACATAGACCCTCCCCTTGCTCACCCCATGCCCCAAATTCCTCAAGCAACCCATGCTGGCGCCGGACCCCAAAGCCCTTTCTTTATTCAATCTCAACGTTGCCACCTTGCTTATTATTCTACATTTGACTTTAGAGCCCGACTGCCTCCTCCCTTGCGCCCTACGCCCTGCCCCATACCTCCAACATACACCCGGATCATGGCCCCTAGCTGTAGGTCGATTGCTTCCTAGTGAGTTTGAATGAACAATGAACCATGGTTAGTGTCTGTGCGGTGTTCGTCACATAATATGCTGTTCTGCAAGTCGCTTCGTGTGGTGGTCCTGTCGGCTGGGATACGGGTAACACTAGTACTTGAAGTTGCATACAGTTGTTTATCTCATAATGCATGACCTAACAATGCATAGGACCTCATAATGCATAGCCCGAGGCCCAAACCGACTCGGTCACTGCCAATCTATGCATAAAATGTCATACTAGATAATGCATAGCATTTTCGGGGGATTAAAGGGGGTTATGCATTACTATGTTGCTGGGAATTGGTCTAATTTAGTGTCCACGGACATAGTAGACCATAATTAAGCCAAATATTTGACCATTTTGCGACTAAATTAGCAATCAACTGGACAGAACTGGGCTTTTACACTCGACTATGCTCTGAGATAATTGGGATAACAGCTGCACAATGGAGTTGAATGAGAAGTGTGACATCCTCGGAGGGATGTCACTTGTGATCACCTGTCGTCACATAAATGTGACAATGTAACAATGCATACCACCTCATAATGCATACCCCAAGGACCAAACCAAGGCTATGCGTTATGAGATAAACAACTGTAACTAAAGTTCAGTGAAATAACGTCGGATTCGTATTCTGTCTTTCCTTTCTTCACCAACCATCCTCAGTACTTCCTCAACACATTCGTAAAACAAGTCAATAGCAAATGCTGCAGTGCTTGAATGCCATATTTCATGGCACGATTGTTGCAGCGGAAACAAAAAAATTGAGTAGCGTGCAGCGAGAGGATTTCTAGCAGGGAGTCATGTTTTCCCTCGCAGAGAACGTCCTCATTTCAATCCCCACGCCGCTCCCCCATTTCTCACACCCAGGCCCTCCCACACGTCTTTCGCGACCTCTTTTTCAGACGTGCTCATGAACATCACCACGAATGAAAATCGCGGCACCCTTGCGAACGCCGCCATGTACTCTCGCATGTGCGCGCGATCTTTCATCGCGGTTTCCGCCGAGGCAGCAGCTGGATCCAGTTTGATTTTTGACTGGAATGTCGCCAGAATGGAGACGAGGAGCGGGGGCTCCAGGGACGTCTGGAAAAGCGCAGGCAGCGCTTGCGGTGGAATTGTCTGTGGAGATGCATGGATCAGTTGAATGGTACCCGCAGGGATGGCAATCGTCTCACAGATAGCAATGCCCATTTTTCGCGCACTTCGTCTGGGAGAAGCGACTCCCATGCGCGTGTGAAATCAAACAACGACATCGGCGGCTTGGCTTTAGCCGCAGGAGCCGGGGTGACGGAAGCCTCTGCCGCAGTGACATCGTGTGTTGTAGCAGAGGAAAGAGCAGCTGGGTTCAGCTTTTCTCCCTTGTCATATGCAACATGTTCGCCTGACGGGCGAAATATTCCTCCACCCGCTCGGCTTGGTTTGCTCGATTCTCGCACTTGCTTCGCCTCCTTGAACGAGCTGGGCTTGGGGGCTGATGCTGACACTGCAGGTGTTGAAATGGGAGTCGGTGTTGATTCGCCCGGGAGTGCAGCTTTTGCATCCGTAGCCGAGACAGTTCTCAAAGAGGTCGCGGCAACGGGGGTGGTGGTCTTCCCTTCTGATGCGGAGGTCAGAGGGCGTGAAGAGATCGGTTTCATCAGGTCATCTGCAGAGGTAGAAGGTAGCGATGGCGTCTTGGTGGCATTGGCTTTCGATTTCGCCTTCCCTTTGGCTGTTGCGGATGATGGGGAATTTGGTTCAACGATCGTGATGGGAATGCGTCGCCGTTTTGGTGACACAGGCTGCAGGGTAGATGGGAAAGCTGTCGGGTCCAACACCGTTCTCTGTGACGAATTTTTAGAAAAGGCAATAGAAGAAACGCGAGGACGCTGATGGCACATACGGCAGGTTTCTTGCCTTTGGCCTTCGAAAGCATCCCCTCAACATTGGTAAGCTCTTTTTTAACAGCCTCATTGCCCGGCTCGATCTTCAAAGCCTGCTTTAAATCTACCCAGGTCAATGTACAGCTTAAGCATAATCAAAGCATAACTCACCATCTTGGGCGTCGAGCAACTTTCCCATAGCAATTCTGGCCTGTGCTCGTCTGAACAGCCCCTTCACATTTGTCTGGCTTAGCGCAAGAACAGTGGTACAGTCTCTCTCAGCGTCCTCATTTCTATAAATGGCGTTGAGACGGGCTAGGGCAGAGTGCTATATCGGAGGAGACGTACTTGCCTAGTTTAAGATACGCTGCAGCGCGATTCAAAGGGAACGTTGCGTCGGCGCGGTCTGCAATGATGGCTTCCGAGTAAAATCCTGCATTTCATCAGAAGGGTGCCAAGTGAAGAGGCAGTCGCAGTGCTAACCTATCGCAGTGGGATAATCTCCGGCTTTGAACGCGGTGTTACCCTGCAGATTCTTCAGCACGTTACGTGCGGATGAAACCCGGAAGCATCAACCTTTTCTTTCGCGAGTTGGGCCTTTGTTGACGCCATCGAGAAATTCCAGCAAGTACAAGTCAGAGCAACCCTGCAGCTGAGCCCTTTGCAATCGAAGTCGTCGGAAAGCAGGAATCCAGTTTCCAGATAGTGGTTGCAGAGAGAAAGGCGCGTCCTTTTCAATTTCGCTACCGAGCCGATTACTTATCGTGACACTCTAATTTAGAAACACGTTAGTCTTAGACAAAGTCTACGCGATGGCATGCGACGCATCTCCAAGTTCTGTCCCCCATCGTACGCATCTCTCTCTCTCTCTTGAATGTGTACCTTGGATGCAACCGTGACACCCCGTCGACGCGCAGCTTCTGTCAGTCGGAATCTCAACTCGCCTTCACATCTACCTCGTCTGCTGCACTCTCTCCATGATCCGAACTCCGTGCTGAGTTTGTCTGCCGACGACGATCATATATTCACTGGCAGTCAGTGCCAGAACATCACTGTGAGCCCAATCATTTAACTCGCGCGCGGCTGGGCCAACAATCTGGACTTGGGCAGGTGTGGGATAAGAGATCGTTTCAGCACAAAACAAGCCTAGTGGGCCATACTGGCAGCATTCTCGCGCTTGAATATGCGGCGGAGAAGAATTGGCTGTTCAGTTCATCAGGTACGGTCCGCGCTTTAATTGTTGCCCGCTATTCTAAGCCACGAAATTGCAGGTGATAGCACCATACGCGTGCGTGTGTTTCTGAATTTTGTCCGAAGAGATGCTAAAGGTTGAACAGATATGGTGCACAACAACG
>KV417666.1:1313-59955 GCA_001630335.1 Athelia psychrophila
CAGCTGCGCCGTCCAGCCGCCCCTCCCTCTCCCTCTGTGCGTGCGAGCTGGGATGCGCGTGCCGCGGCGCGCCCGGGCTGTGCTCCATCGCCGCCTTCTCCTTCCGCCGCCACTCCCTGCTGCGCTTGTCCACCTTCCCGCTGCGCAGGCGCTCCTTCTCCCTGAGCCGCGCCTGCTCGGCGCTGGGCGCGCCCGGGGCCCGCGGGCGGCCGGCGATGCCGTACGGGGGCGCGTAGGCGGCGTCCAGCGGGCGCCGCCGGGACAGGGGGCGGAAGGTCAGCGGGCCCGTCCCCCCGTGGGATTGGGAATGGGAGTAAAAGGGGAGGGAGGACGATGCGGAGGTGGATGTGGATGCGGATGCGGATGCGGATGCGGATGCGCGAGGGCGTTGTGGGGAGGGCGAGGCGGTGAGGTCGATTGCGTAGGCGGGGTCTGAGCCTGGAATCATATCGGGGCGCGGCGGGGTCGTGGGCCGGCGCGGTATGGGTGTGTGATCAGGGCGGTTATGTACATGCTGGGTATTGCTGATCGTGGTATGGTGTAGGCGGGAGGAGCCAGAGGAGGCGGGTTTGGGCGCGAGTTTTGGCTTGGTAGTGTTATTGGCGGTGGACAGATCGTGGGCCGGGGCGGTGTCTGCAGCCCGGGCGGACGGCGGGCGGCTCCAGGATTTGAGCGCGGGGGAGAGGTTGCCCTTGTGCATGTGTGTCGTCTTGATCAACCATCGTCAGATAAGATGGCAAGAAAATGCAAGAAAATGACTATTAAAAGAAAGCAACCCACCTCGCGTAGAGCAAAGACGACCTGCAGCGACTGCACACCCGCACCAACAACCAGCGTCCCCGTCACGCACGCCTCCTCGCCCTCCTCTTCCTCCGCGAGCAGCGCCCACGACATCAGTCCCAGGCCGACCGCTACCCCGTGCGAGCTGCCCCCCGCATCTGCGTTGCCAGTCTCACTCGTACTTTGCCCTGGCGTGTGTAGCAGGGTGGAGGACGATGCCGGTGCGGCGCTTTCGAGCGGGTCGAGGACGTAAACGGAGAAATCGCGGGCCGAGTCCTGGACTAGCTCGGGCGATGCGCGGCATATCGTGGCGAGACATGTCTTCAGCGAGCACTGGGCGTGGGTCGCGGCCGTCGCAGCGATGGGCGTGCATCGCACTTTGGCCGGAGCTCGCGCTAGGATATATTGCGGCGAGCTGTTGATTGTGTATAGTATTCGGACTGCGCCATTATCATTAAAAGGGTTCATTTGGATCATAAAAGGGCTCACCTGGAAGTAGCACGCGGGTGTCCATCGCAGTCGACGAGGACAAGTGGGGGGACAAACCGGGCGCAGTACCACCCCGTGCATGACACCTGTCGTACACGAAGACGCGCGGGTAACGCGTGACTGTCTCGCGTCGTTACCTTTGACTCGACTTCACTTATAAGAAATGGGGCCATGATCAACATACTTTACGAAGCTCTGCGACAACTCTGCAGTGGTGGCCTCGTACTATAGCCTTCCTTGTCCACAAAGGCCCCCGGAAGCTGTGCCCAAGGTCTATCCGTTTGGGCGCTGCCGCCTCCGACAACGATGACGACCAAGCAGAGTACAGATTATATCACATTCGCGGTGAGATAGATGTGCTGACTGTATTAATTCACACTAGTACACTCTGTAGAATTATATTGGCAATACTCATCGAGTTTGGGGCATTTTTTGGATTTCGTCGGCCAGAAGTTGGTCCTCAAATCCGCAATGACCAAACAAGGGTAAACAAAGGCTTTGCTGGCGCCACATCGTCATGTTGCTCCCTTAGACTACCTGTAGGGTGCGTAGTTAGGGAGTCCGGAGACCCCAGTGCGAAAGAACGCTGAAAAAGTGGAATGTGCCCGTGCTAGAACAAGATTCGTGTTAGAAATATTGCGGATTGTGGCGCGCGGACCAGGCGGATAGACCTTGGGCATAGCTTCCGGGGGCCTGTCCACAAACACCGAGTACCCCGTACTTAGTCCCCGCGGGGCCCGGCCATCTTGCGATTTTGATTTTGATTCCTCACTTATCTCCTACCGGTCCTTGGCTCGGGCAATTGTGGCAGCTCTGTGATCCACGTTTCTATGTTTTGGCACTCTTTGGACACTGTCTCAACTCAAGCATAACGCAGGTATGGCCTAAGCAATCAATGCTCAGCACAGCGGGGCGCTATGTCTTCTGGGCGCCGGGACCTGCGCAGAGCCAGTGTGCTCTCCTGATATCCATTTCCACGCCCAGCAGAATGACTATATTGCATCGCCGAGGCTCAGTAAAGAAGTGCAGCGCCGATGTCATGACCAACCTGTTCCCCAGTTACAGACCCCAGCCGACGGCGGTATGCCAAAATATGTCATGCCCGCACCAGCTTCGAATATGACGCCCATCAAAGTCGTTCTGACAGCAGCTGCCCTGCCTTCTTCTCGACATACACGCGAAGCGGTTGAAGAACCTATATAACCCCCCCAAGCTCCCCATCCAACCCATCCAACCCAACAAACTCGCTCCATCCACTACCACCACAAGCCCCTCACTCTCACCCACCCACCTCACTCACAATGCAATTCTTCAAGTCCACCCTCTTCGCCGCCGTCGCCGTCGCCGCCGCCCTCGTCGCCGCCGCGCCCGCCGAGACCGCGTGCCTCCCCATCGCCGGCAAGTGCACCTTCGACTCCGACTGCTGCTCCAACGAGTGCATCGCCTCCGTGAGTGCCCGCAGCGCATCCCCGGCCCCGCCCTCGAACTCACATTCTGGTCCGTCACAGTTCTGCGTTTAAGAGTGCCCAGTAGAGTCCAGCCACGCATCCGACGGCCGCTTGGCTGGCGAGATCACCCCGCCTCGTACGTGTCCCCCCATTTCGAAGCGGGGCTGGTATGCTCATTCGCGGTCTGGATTTCTCAGTGATTGGTCTTATTCTATATATGTATTCGCATGTGTGCCCGCGCGATTATGCAATATCAGAGCTTTATCTGGATCAGACCTCGCAGCCCGCATGTTTACGACTGTGAGCGCGGTTGCACTACGGTGATGCTGTGACTGTGCTGCCCTGCGATGAATCAGAATCCGGAAACCCGCCAGTGTCGGCTCTGTGTAGATCGATGATATGCAGCTTAAGATGGTGATTCAGCTCCAGTTCGGCTATCAAGTGCCGGGTGTGTACATGCTCGAGTTCGGCCCAATGCCGAATTCGACCACACCAGCAAACCCGTTTCATGAGATCGTTTGAAGAACACATGTTCCCCGAGCCTCATCCTGATACCGTTCGGCCTATCAATCGATTGCTCGGCTAGAACCAAACACTGACGTCTAGAAAGAGGAAAAATGAAGACAATGTATAGCGAAGATCTGCAAAAATCATGTTGTAACGAGCACTTTCTGCCAAGTTCCTTCCATCAACCGCCAGAGTACACATATGTTATTCCATTTAAATTGTTTGAGTGCAATGGGCAGATCCACTCCTCCACTGTCATCGCCCAACGTGCACCCATGAATCATGATATGAATATTCGAACACACCCGATGTTTAGTCGATATCCCCTGCCTCTGGACCCAGGCCCCGCATAAGGGCTCGGCATCAGCGTCCTCTTGCGCCTCGGAGGATACACAGTCATGAATGCCTGGTTGGTCGCCTGCAGGAAAACACCCGTGTTCACATGTGCGAATTCTGCAGATCTCGCTGGGCCCGGGGCTGTGATTTGGGTGACTCGGGCGTTGGACAGAAGTCCTCACCTGAAAGACATGGAGCGCACCGGCAAGGGTGCCGTGACCGTCGCCGTGGCGGACTATGAGGATCCAGCCGCCAGGACTAGTACGTGCTGCTTGCTAGGGCTACTAAATCGCAAGTGTGTTCCTTCAGCATGTAGTTCGTTGATGGTGATATCGTCGCACGAAAAATGCATTTGTAGTCAAAATCAGACGTGAGCAGGAGAATCGGGGTCTGGAGAGGGATCGGTGTGCTGCCAGTGGAGTTTCCGTGGTACGGCCACTACCGCAAATGTGGCGTGTCAGCATCAGACCGGGGATTAAAGTAGGAACAATGACTCGCGGTTATTTGCAGGTCGAACGCGTATCCAATGTGCGCAGCGTCCGCACTGAAGACAGCCTCTTTGATTTTCTCAAGGCCCGCCCAAGAACCAAAGTCCATATCTGCAATTCCCGTGCTGTATCAGCATGCGCTCTGCTAAAATGAGTCCAGCGCAGCGCCAGAAATGTTTAGGCCTATCCACGCACGCCGTAGCCAGCAGCGGATGAATCGCCGGTGTCACCTCGGGCGTAAACGTCGCCCAGTCGAAGACCCCACGAGAAGATCTCGGCTCCAAACCTGACCATCATATCGCACTGAGCCTGTTGGTATCACATAAGCTGCGTTGATTGTGTGCTGCTCGAGCCTCGGAGGAATAGGGCAGGTATCATTAAGTGATGTGACGATGCCAGAGCGTACCGTAAGCAAGAACATTGGATGCTGTATGGATCATTTGAGATATGGGCGCTTGCGGGGAGCGCTGAGCTGCACGCATAGGGCATTGGCCAGATTATTGGGCAAGATATCGCTGGTAAAACGAACTCGAGGCATCGAGCACGACTTTCCGCAGTGGGCACCTTGGTTTTCCAAACCTCTCGTTCCCGTGGATTCCCATATATGACACTCAAATGTCGCGGTCAAAGTAGAAGCGATAAACGAGTGCACCGGCGACCGATACTGAGTGCCAGATTCGTGTTAGGCCCTGAGCGTATGAACGCATACCTCCGACAAGAATGTGATTTATGTTCAAGTTCTGCCAGTGTGCCGCCATTATAAGTGCAAAATACGAGTTTGAAAGAGGGGGTGTCTGGTGAGTTGCCCGCAAGTTGTCCGGCGCCAAAGGCCTGCGTGGCGGAAGAAGAAAGTCGGCTTTCGGACCTTCTTCTGTTGACCAATGACCACACGCCGATCGCCTTTCCTCATCCGAGCCGTTGAAGTCTGAACGGCTAACTTGAAGTCAGGACTCTGAGGGGCTCTGAGAGCTTTGCTATATTCATCTACGAAGCTTCTTATTTCAAGCTTGCTTCTATGCCTTCTAAACAAAATGGTTGGGCTCGAAGCGCGTGAATGGCCAGTTCCAGCGGTTCGTTGTGAGTCTCCCCGGGCATTTGTATGCTCTCTTTGCTGACCGGCGAAACCAGTCTCTTGAAAGACTCTCCGCTCAAGAGCGAGCTATTCAAACGTTAGGCCCTCCGGCTTGGCCCTGCCGATTATGAACAAGGACCAAGGCAGGAATCAGAATCAAAATCGCAAAATTGCAGATCAATACCAATGTGGCCATGATAAACAACTCTGCAATACGGTGGCCTCGCAGTACGAGGCCACAGGCTCGTACTATAGCTTTCCTTGTCCACAAACACCGATCACTCGGCAGTCCGGGCCCAGCCATCTTGCCATTTTGATTTTGATTCCTCACTTATCTCCTACTGGACCTTGTTCGGGCATTTCGGCAACTTGGCGATGCACGTTCTGACACTTTGACACACTATCTCAAGCCAAGCACAACACATGTATTATGTCTTCACGGTCAGCACTCAGCACAGAGCGGGGTCCCGCAGTTTCACCGATTTCGTATCAGTATTCCTCAATATGATATTGGTGCTCGAGTGCTGCCCAATCAGTTCACGATTCCTCTATCTGTCAAGCTGTTTCTTTTGGGTGCCGAGACCTTTGCCAGCTAGCAGCGTGCTCTCTTACTACCCATCGCTATGCGCAGAAGAATGTCATTGACTTAAACTCGCTGCGCCAAGGCTCTGTTATAATGTGCAATCCCGATGTCATTACCAACCAGTAACCCAGTGACAGACCACAGCCAACGGTGGTATGTCATGCTCGCGCTAGCTTCGAATATGCCGCCCATCAAAGCTGAGTTCATCCCGGTCCTGACGGCGACCGCCTTGCCTTCTTCTCAACACACGTGAAGCGGTTCAAGAAGCTATATAACCCCCCTCGTCTCTGCATTCAACCAAACAAACAGTCTCTTCATCCACTACCACAAGCATCTTCACTCTCACCCAACACCACTTTATTCATAATGCAATTCTTCAAGTCCACCCTCTTCGTCGCTGTCGCGGTCGCCGCCTCATTCGTCGCCGCAGCGCCCGCCGAGACCGAGTGCCTCCCCCTCATCGCGGCCTGCACATTCAACTCCGACTGCTGCAAGAACAAGTGCATCGCATCTGTGAGTGCCTGCAATGCATGCCTGGTTTCGCCATCGGAATTAACATCCTGCCCTGCCCACAGATCTGCGTTTAAGAATACTCAACGGACATGTATCCGACGCGCTTGGCTGGCTAGATCATCGCGAGTGCTGTTATACTCATTCCTGCTCTGGATTTCTCAGTGATTGGGAGTCTTTAGACGTGACAACAATCTTATTCTATATATGTATTCGCATTTGGTCCTTGCAGTTATGTATCCAATCCCGGAAATTTATGCAGCCCGCACATGTCCGATAGTGATCACTGCAAGCAATCAAGATTCAGCAACACGCAAACACCGTCTCTGCCATATATCAGCAGATGGAGTCCAAGCGCCCGTGTCATCAGTACATCTAACATACTGATATCACGGAACTTGAAGCGGGGGTCATTTGGGTGATCCAATCTCGTCATCCAATGTTGCCACCGCTTCATCCTCCGGATATCCGGTGGGGGGGTGAGCCTCTTCAACTGTGTCCCGCCACGACCGAATATGAGCAAGGGAGTCTGCGCTGAAGGGGTCGGCGGAGAATTTTCGAGAAGTCCCTGATTGGCCCAAAGCGGGGACAGCATCTGAGGCTTCTTCGCGCCCATCATTGCCTTTCTTTCTGTGCGCCCCATCAGCGCCGTCGTCGTCGTGTTTTTCGCGACCGCTGCTGCGGCGAGTACTGCATCATATGTCTGATGGTCCTGGCGGTGGACCCATACCCGACGACTGGTTGCTATCTGTTTGACCATATTGCAAGAATTCGGGGGCGACCGGTATGGAGTGCCAGATGTCCCATATCTCGCAGATATCTGCAATAACCTCGAGGGAGAACTCAGAGCGGTCTTGAAGGTCTTTGACTTTCGGATAGGCGTTGATGATGACGTAGAGGGGGTGGACATGTGATTCCAATGGCAGGAGTGGCAGTTCCTGGTCGATATCCACAGTTTGCTTCCCGTCCCGGATAAAGGCAGGGCCACTGAGGGCTACATTGAAAAATCGGTATTGGTAGCGCTTGTCCTTGCGGAGCAAAACCTGTACAGTAATGAGGACGCGTAATCAGCACCCTGATTGCTTCACTCACCTTCTCGAAGTGCGGCCACGCGCTTTCCCTGTCTTTCATCTCCAGAGCGACACCGCCTGACGTCGTTGGCACAGCCTCACTCAGCGTCTGTACGACCGCCTTGAGCCTCGCGATGATGTCGTCCCTCGTCGGCTTGTCGGGTACCAAGGCCCATTTGCCTCTATCAAATTTGTGATGCCATCCGTACTCCACTATCAAGGAAGATTAGGTCGCAGAGTAGTAGATACACGCTCAATCGAGCACACGCACTGTACATGCTATTATGGTGCGAGTCAGCGTGGAACTCCCCCGCTTTACAGCCCAGCAGCCACTCATACGCCCTCAGCTATAAATAGGGGTAATGATCAGACCGGATGGCTGGTGACCGGTGACCAGAGTCATACCTCAGCCCCTGGGGACGAACGAGGGATGAGGAGTGCTCTCTCTATGTCGCTGCCCGTCGCGCCGGTATCGCCGGTAAGGACGCATATATCGGGGTTCAGACTGTGGCTCTCAAGCCTCGAGCTAGCTGATGAAGCGGATCTGGCGCCAACGTCCCCGACGTTGCGCTTATGCGTGGCCACATCGCGGTCGTACTCGGGGCTTGAAGATGGCGGTGGCGTAGATGCCGATTGACTGGATGGGTGGTCGCTCGCCATGGCAGGCTGAAGTGTATGGTAGTCGAAGTAGAGATTGAGAGACAAGGATGCGGAAGATATAAAAGCGAAGAGCACAAGTTCCGTGACGTGCAAGATAGCACGGGAGAGGAAGTGCAGGCGCAACTCACAGCCAGCTTATGTATGGAATGGTTCGGGTAAAGAAAAGTACATAGTTGCTAGTGTCTGCACATGCTGAGATCGGAGGCTGCCGACTGATGCTCCTCGTCGAGGTCGCATGCAAGTATCTGCAAGGAATGCCATCCAAGCTAATCCATATATCCGCCATACACGTCTACAGCGCGCCCGCCAATTATGAGCTGCGGGCGCAGGAAAAGAGCACGAACAAGATACAGTACACAGGAGCGCCCGGCGGGGTCGAACGTGATGTTGGCGTCGTAGTCGGCGCAGTCTGCCCACATACATGTCAAGTGGTAGCCCTGCTAGCAGGAAGGACGGAAACGCACCAGCGCCCCCGCGCGCACCCCCTCCGCGACATTCCCCGGCCATTCCACCATCAACCCCGCCACCCAGTCCGGGTCCTGGTGCCCGTTTGTCGTCGAGCTCTGGCTGTCGCTCACGCAGCACGCTCCGCCCACACCGCCTGCAGCAGCGTCTGCACGAACAGGCCGCTGTACGACAGCCCATACTCGATCTCGTTGTCCCCGCCCACAGCCCGGCTCCGGTGGTGGTTGATCCGGATTCCGCCGCACCTGCTGGGTCGTCCCGACGCGCACGTTCGCGACAAGGCGGGCGCGGTTGGGTAGAGCGCGTCGGAGGACTGCAGCTCGCTCCAGAGCAGGAGGCCGAGGGCGTTCGCGAGGTCGTACGCCGCGTCGGAGATGTACGCCCGAGGCCCAGAAAGACGTCGAGCGGGACGCGGTTGCTCCCCTTCGCCCACACCTCCTTCGCGTTCACCCGAGATCCCTGCATAATTATTTCATCGCTCCGCTCGCTGGCCGCATGATCTGTTGGTAACACAGCCTGATTGGGCTTGATATTCGTGCCACAAAGGTGGAAAGTAAATCTGCGATGAAAAGACGGACGAAATGATTATGGACAGGATTGGAAAGGAGGTGCCAGTGCGAAGCTGGGACAAACGCGACTCGGGCCGTGCTGCCGGCTGGATCGGCTCCGAGGTTCTAGTGGACGTTTGCGAATCGCTGCCAGGCTCGCTTGCCAAGTCGTCTCGTCTCGCCTGGGACCCGTGTGGCGCGAGAACACACTACCGCATTGGGTGGGAGCCTTGAGTCAAAAGTTTGACGTCATGTCTCGTCATGGCTCGTCATGTCTGGTCATGTCCAGAATTCTTTTGGTGAGGGCTGGGTGAGGTTGGGGTGAGGGCCCATTGCGATCAGGGGATCTGTAACAGCTGCACACTCCCCTGGTAATTCAATCAATAATCGCTTCAAGTTGGCACTTGCGATTCTAGGGCCGCTATATACAGCAGATGTCCACTAAAACCTCGGAGCCGATGCAGTAGGCTACACTAACGCGAGCTTCGCCGACGCTCTGGAGTTTTAACAGGTGCCCGGTGACTGTACCCTCCCATATCTCGCTGGGAAAGGTCAAAAACCGTAACAGCCCCTGTGGTATGTGAGCCGAGCTACAAGCGATATGTACTTGTGCTAAATAGGATGTACAGAACCTTCCCTAGAACTGCATTCAAATGGTACATATGTGCTTGTTAGAATATGAACAGCAACCCAAATCACAGCCGCGATCTTCAACCTCATAACCCGACCATGTCCACCCGACCATCTGCAGTATATCCTCCTTTGGACGGAAGCGTCCTCCTTCCATCTCTCGTCGACTTCAACCTCCAGCACAATGCCAGCCTTCCCGCTTTCGTCTATTCAGAGGCGGTGGGCTCGCTCACGGAGATCTCGTTCCTCGAATTCGGGCGCGCAGCACATCGCGCAGCCCACCTCCTCTTTCCAAGAACCGAAGGTCCCCAAAGCGGGGTGGTCGCCGTCATTGCCAACGTGGATACTCTACTGTATGGGGCCATTTTCGCCGGCCTGATGCAAGCGGGACTCATCGTAAGCTGCCCATTGAAGCCTGAGATCGCTCGAGCTTGCTAATTGTGTGTCCAGCCCTTCACCATCTCTCCTCTCAACTCTGCAGAGGCCATCGTCGAGATGCTCCAGAAGAGCGGGTGCCACCGTATCCTCACAACTCACGCTTCCCTTGGCGCGCTCATGACTCAGATCAGTGCGTTGGTCCCACCAGAGTACCGTCTGTCACTCCAAGAGGTTCCCACCTTGGCCCAGTGTTATCCCATCCTTGGCCACGAGACAGCTGCTGATGCATTCACCCCGTATCCTGCACTAGCAGCGCCACCAGAAATGGATGGAGTGTCGTTGATTCTGCACTCATCTGGCAGCACGGGCTTCCCGAAGCCGATCCCGCAAACCAACCGGGTCGTGCTGGGCTGGTGTGGTTTAGGTATACAGCTCAATATTACTATCATCCAGGGCATTCACTTACAATTTGCACAGACTTAGTGGTCGACTCACGTCGCACTTTCCGCTTCTCGGGAATGCACGTCCCTCGTGGCCAGATTGGCTGGTTCACTATCGACTTCCTCGTCCCGCTGACTTCGCTCACCAGCGTATCGCTCTACCCACCCACCTCATTCTACGACCACACGAAGGTCCCCGTCGTGCCCACCAGCGACAACATAGTAGAGCATTGCCAGAGGACCGGCGTCACCGCCGTCTTGGGGGCCCCGCAGCTGGTGGAACTGTGGATCCGCGAGCCGCAGATCGTCGAGTGGCTCAAAGCGATGGATTTTATGGTGAGTCTTCCGCAGCGGCGCCGTCTTCTATCTTCTGCCACCGATGGACCTGAGTCTGCCAGATTGTAGGCGGTGGGCCGCTGGCGGTCAAAACGGGCGACGCCCTATCCCGCGCGGGCGTCAAGATCGTGCACCAATACGGCGCCACCGAGCTCGGCATGGTCACGAAGATCCTGCGCGATAGCGCGAAGCGGTCGCCGGAGGACTGGCACTATATGCAGTTCAGCGACAAGGTGGATGTGAGGTGGATACCCCAGGCGGATGGCACCTCCGAAAGCCAATTTCTAGTGTGTGCACGGCCTCCTCTTCTGTTCTTACAGGACGTCATGCGAATCAACCAATGCGTAGGACACTGAAGTGCACAGCGTCAGCGTGTACAATCTCCCGGGCGTGAAAGGCTACGCCACCAACGATTGCTGGCTGCCCCATCCCACCAAGCCCGACCTCTGGCGCATGTGAGCTGTTTTCATCGTATCGGAGAGGGGCTGCCGCTGATGATCCACCCCCAGTGTCGGCCGGCTCGACGATGTCATCATCCTCGCTACGGGCATGAACGTCGGGCCGGCTCCCCTCGAGAACGTGATCATGTCGTCCCCACTGATCACTGGTATAGTCGTCTTCGGCCGCGGGCGCGAGCGGGTGGGAGTGCTCCTTGAGCCTGCGCCGGGCGTCGCCGTCGGGAATCTGCGCGAGTTCAGGAACCGTATCTGGTATGGCATGTGTTCGGTGTCCGTCGCAAATGCGTTCTCATTGAATATTACAGGCCTCTGGTCGAGGATGCGAACAAAATCGCACCCGCATTCGGCTGCATATCCAAGGACATGATCATCCTCGCTGCCGCGGATCGGCCGATGGCACGGACGGGCAAAGGGACCGTGGCAAAGCAAGCGACTCTAAGGGCATACGCGGTTGAGATCGACGCGTTGTGGGTAACATGCCGATTGAATCTGATGAATAATAGTGCTAACGAAGCGCATGCAGATATGACACCGTTGAAGCCAGTGGCCACCACAGCAATCTGTGCCCCTGTAAGACGGAGAGCGTATGAAGGCCGTAATGGACAAAAAATGTATTAAATAAACAGCTCTGTGGTTATATATGTTCATAGATGGCCTTCGCCTGATTCTGGGGTATGATCATACTAAGTCGTACCTGAGCCATTTTGGCTGCAAGTGTATAATTTCTTCGCACTTGGCAATATCCTGGAAGGATTGGTGCCACAGCTAGCCCGATTATAAACCTAATCCCGCCAAACACAAATAGCCTCATCTTGTGTATAATTCACTCCAAAACGCGGACTCGTATGTGTTTTGCACCAATCTTCAATGCATGTGTAATTTTCTGATTTATTGCGCAGTATATGTGCCATAGCTTTGTTACGGCTTACGCGAAACGTAATCCCGTAGCCAAACCAAAAGGAATGAAGAGAGAAGGTGAGACACTCGTTCCTTCCTTATCGTGGATCTGGCGCAGACCAGTCGCCCTCCAATTTAACCAGGCTGCCCACCCTCGTAAATGGTCACTGTGGGCGATCCAATCTCATCACCCAATCTTGGCACTGCTTCATTATCCCCCGGATAGCTGGTGGGGAAACAAACCTCTTCAATTATCACCGTCGTTGCTGCGTTCGTCGTGACCGCTGCTGCTGAGAGTACTGCGTCGTATTTCTGATGGTTCTGGTGGCGGACCCATACCCGAGGACTGGTTGCTATCTGTTCGACCATATTGCAAGAATTCGGGGGCGACCGGTATGGAGTGCCAGATGTCCCATATCTCGCGGATATCTTTGATAACCTCTAGGGAAGATTCAGATGCGTCTTTGAGGTCGTTGATTTTCCGGTAGGCATCAATAATGACGTGAAGGGGGTGAACATGTGATTCCAATGGTTGGAGTGAGAGATCAACGGGTTTATACTCGTCATTTTCCCATATTGCCGCAAGGCTGCTCCTGAGGGCGACGTTGAGAAATCGATACTGGTAACGCTTGTCCTTGCGGTAGAAAACCTGGGGGGCAATGACGACGCGTAATCAGCATACTGGTTGCTTTACTCACCTCCTCGAAATGTGGCCATGCACTTTCCCTGCCTTTCTCCTCCAGATTGACTCCCTCTGACGTCTCTGGCACAACATCCCCTCGCTTCTCCACAATCACCGTGAGCTTTTTCAACAGAGTATCCCTCGCCTCCTTATCTGGAACTAAGGCCCATTTGCCATTATCAAACGTGCCGTGCCATCCCCTCTCCACTTTAGGGGGAAATTAAGTCATAAAATATTAGGTCATATTGAAAACACGCACAGATTGTGATATTATGATGTGAGTTGATGTGGAGCTCTCCCGCTTTATAGCCCAGCAGCCACTCGCACTTCCTTAGCTACAAACAAGGGGAATGATCAGAGTGTGGCTGGATATCTAGTGAATGGAGTCATACCTCAGCCCCCTCGGTCGCCAGAGGAATGATGTGTGCTTTCTCTATACCTTTACCTGATTCGATGCTATCACCAGTAAGGATGCATATATTGGGGTGAAGGCCCTCAAGCCTAAAACTAGACTGAGATGAAACGGATCTGTTGCCAAAGTCCTCGACTTTGCGCTTATATGTGGCATCGCGATCGTACTCGGGACTTGAAGATGGTGATGTAGTAAATGCCGATTGACTGGATGGGTGGTCGCTCTCCATGGCAGGCTGAAGCGTATGGTTGTCGAAGTGGAGATTGAAGGATGAGGATGCGGAAGATATAAAAGCGAAGAGAACAACACGACTGGCGGTGTCGGATGACCGTCACTGATATAGTCTGATATAGTTTTGCTTTGCAAATGGTACCTCAGATCGCTCCAACTTAGCATCATTAGGGTTGTTATCGTGCCTGGATACAATACGACTATCGACCTACATAAGTATACCTCTTGTGAAGCGCTGCGAAGCCTTGGTGAAGTCGGTGTCCACTGTCACCCGAATGTGATTGCAGTCCCTACCAAACCGCGTGATTTACACAATCAACGCCAGTTATTTATTAGCCGTAGACACTCCATTATCAACTGAGAAGTGATTCCCTCCTGCAAATCTCAAATTACGGGCTGGCATCCGTTCCATTTGCTACCACCACCCATCAAGAAGTCGAAGTCCGGTTCTTGAGCTAAATTGTTCTGGTTCTGCCAAAATGGAGGACTGAGGACTGAACCATCCCGAACCTATTCGGGTAGTTATATGGTGTCTAGTACCTCATAATGCAGGATCTGTCTAGTGCAATGGGAATTAACCAGCTTCTGTTAAGTATTAGGGTTAGTCTCCGTACCTGACGAGAGGCACACACTCGAGGCCGATTGGAACCGGCGCTACGACGTCACAGCTGACTTTAACCACTGCGAAGTCTGATTATTTGAAACTCACTCGACTCCACTGCCCGATCATAATACACGTTCTTGCCTGGAGTCCACACTCCCAACTTTCTCCCAACCATGTCCTGCACCTCTACGTCGAAATCAGCATCACCCCTCTTCTTCTACTTCCCTGTCGGCTCAAATGGCTTTCTCTGCCAATGGTACCCGAGCGAATTCATCTGTCAGAACGGTAACAGATTCGTAACTGCCGAGCAGTGGATGATGTACCAGAAAGCGCTGACATTTGGTGACTTGTATGCGCCCCACCTATACCATGTATTTATCGCCTCGCAGCTCATTCAATAATAAACCAGCGACACAGCAGTACATATTCTTGCTGCCCCAGATCCAGCGGAGCAGCAGCGTCTAGGAAGACAGGTCAAGGGCTTCAGACGAGCCGAGTGGGACAGAGTCAAAACGCAGATCGTGGAAGAAGGCAATTGGCTAAAGTTCTCCCAAAACTCGTGGTTGAGAGCGAAGCTATTGGCCACAGAGGATAGGGAACTCGTAGAAGTGAGTGAATTGGTTTATCTTTTTGTTTGTCACCATTCAAATTATGGTCATAGTCCGGAGAAAAATGTCGCATATGGGGCATAGGCTACCCTCCAGACGAAGCGTTGCGGGTTGGGAGAGACGCGTGGGGAGAGAACCTGCTCGGGAAAGCGTTGATGAACACTCGAGACGTAAGGATACGAAATGATAGTAGTCGGCTGTAATTTGGCTGTAGTGTCAACATCCTGCAATCATTGACATATATAGAGGCGCACGTCAAAACAGACACCATCTCATTTGCTAGGGGAAAACTATATCTCGGTTATAGCCCCTTTCGGATTATCCCGAACCCCCACGTGTATTCCATCGATTTCCATCCGGTCGGGTCTTGAGTTGGACTATTATATCTATTTCTGACATCGAAAACAGAGCCAGAAGCTCGGCATTCAGCTCGCACACGCAGGCCGCAAGGCGTCTTGTATCGCGCCGTGGTTGGGCGAGGGTGCGACAGCTACGGAGGCGGTGGGTGGGTGGCCGGAGAACGTCTACGGACCCAGCGTGATTCAGGGCGATGACTATCCGCACCCGAAGGAGGCATCAGTGGAGTATACCAAGAGCGTGGTTGAGGCCTTTGCTGCCAGTGCGAAGAGGGCCGTACAAGCCGGTATCGATGTTATCGAAATCCGCACGTGCTTCGATTCGTCCACACATGATGTGTATGATCCTGACTGGGTATTCTAGACAATGCCTATGACCACTACCACTTGGCGCAGTCATTCTTGAACCCCGTTAGCAACAGGCGCACAGACCAATACGGTGGCAGCTTCGAGAACCGCACTCGCCTCACCATCGTGTTAGTTGATGCCATCCGCGCCGTGATCCCCAAAGGCATGTCCCTCTTCCTTCGGGAAAGCATCTCCTTCCCCTCAAAGTGAGAGCCACTCATGTTGGTCTTGAATTTCAGCATCTCCGCAAGCGACGGGCTCGAGGAGGCCCTGCCAAAGGAGCCTTCCTGGACTTCAGCCGACACAGTTCGCCTCGCGCCTATCCTCCCCGCGCACGGCGTCGACTTCCTCGATGTCACCTCTGCTGGCACGTACCCCCTCCAAAAGATCAATTTCGCCGTAGTCGTCAAGGAGGCTGTCGGCGACAAACTGTTCCTTGGAGCCGTGGATGGGATCACGTCGGGCAAGGAGGCGCAGGAGGTCCTGGAAGGAGGGAAAGTAGATGGGGCACTTGTGGGGAGGTGGTTCCAAAAGAACCCGGCGCTGGTGTGGACGTTCGCGGAGGAGCTCGAACGTCATGTATGGCGTGCTCTACGCGCTCTCACCTGATGTGCTCCCCACCAAGGACCACAGGACCTGGAGCGCGCTCATTGGGGGTGCGAATCGTGTTTTCGGTGTTACGGTACATCTATGTCCTGTGGGGCGACGGGGGACTGCAGTGAGGTTGTAGGAGCGCGTTGAAGGAGAGCGCATTGGGTGTGGGTGAGGAGCGCACGTCGAATGCGCGTTGGCCGCGTGTGGTTGCGGACGGTGCGCAGAATCGTCGTGCTGTACCTCCTGAGTGTTGGTACGCGTCTGCAGATGGACGAGAAGTCTCGTTGTCACTGCGGGCGCGTAGCTCATGCTCAGCGGGTATGCGCGATGCGAACCTTGAAAGTGGTCTGTTACGTTCACGTTCGAGGTCGTAGACGGCCGGGGGATGATGTGGGGTGGGGTGGGGTGAGGTGGGACTGCGGTGAGGTGGTGGGACCGCGTCAACGGGGGAGCGCGTTGTGCGTTGCCGGGGAGCACAAGTCAAAGGCGCGCCAGCGCCGATCGGATCTAGCGCGCGCACGTCGTGGCCTGGTCTTCCGCGCAAATTGAGTGTGCGCAGGATTTGCTGAGGAGAGGGAGGAGTCGAAGGGGGAGCGCGCTATATGTTGGCGGTGGAGCGCCCATCGAGCGCCAGCGCACTGGCATGCGCTCATAGATGGAGTTCGGGGTAAAGGGGTGCGGCGGTGTGGCCCTGCGCACGTCCTGAATGTGCACGGAGTGCTCGATTGGACGGTGCGAGGGAGGCTGAGGAGGCGGGTTGACGGGCGCAGGCGCCGCGAACGGGCGTTGTGGGTGGATATGCGTTCTTCCCAATGCAAATGAGGGGTGCTGACGCACGTCCTGGGTGGGTAGGAGTTCGATACGAGCTCAAGGAGACGGCGGAGGAGGTGAGTTGGGCGCGAGAGCGTTATGCTCAGGACTTTGCGGTGTTCTGAGCAGTGCCCGTAGATTAAAGTATTTCGTATATAAACAAGAAATTGACTTACTTACCTTTTTTATACTTCTTTCCAGTCTCCCTCTCCCCCCGCGGTGCTGGAGTCGTTGCGTCGGCGTTATGCTTCAGCTTTGTCGTACTTCGAGATTGAGTTTGGCCGCGTCCAGGCTAAACGGAAGTCAATCCGGAATGGGAACGCTGGAACGGGAGTCCACGTTGATTTTCATGCTTTCACGTTCCTCATAATGCACCGCTCATTCTTCACCCACGGAGAGTCACCCTGCCGCCTCTTTGACGTTTACCTGCTCTCGTATATCTCGCACTGAGCAACTAGCAATGGCATTAGTGTCGCGCCGTATATGCGCTGCGTTGGCGGGAGCAGTAACACGTGCGGGGTTCATATTTCAACTTGTCAGACCCTGGGTCCTGGGCCTGGGGACGCATGCCTTTTGCCACCCATGAGATCCGGGATAATCAATATGATACGGCAAGAATGGAAACACGCAGTCATGCATACGTATTTGGCCGTGGAAAGTGGATATTCTAGTGCTCGCTATCCCGGGTGGAATGTTGTGAAAACCATTTGTTACAGGGATATCCAACAAAACATTGAATCAAACATAGTACAAGTATTCTTATTGATTTCCCTTCGATTTATACACAGATGCGCAGTCTCCCCTATGTGAATATCATTCCCGTTACTTTGGTACAGTCCTTCCATCAATGCGCGCGGTAGACTTGCTCAGCGTCCCACAGACTCAAGACCGGGGGTCGAAGTAGTACGTGGTGTTGTCTCCATTCTCAATCTTCCAGGCGATGACATTAGTTCCTGAAGTAAGTCCGCTACCATCCACATTGAGTTGGAGAGGACCGGCCACCGAGTTGATACTGAAATAGCAAAGACGGATTGGGTCAGTATTCTCATTTACTCAGATAGCCAGACATGTTGCCAGAGCGCTTACGTCCAGACATCATAACCATTCCTAAAGGCTTTGTGGATCTTCCAGCGCGCGCTGGGATTGCTTGGCGATGTTTGCTGAGACAAGACATTAGTTCCCTCGCCTGCAATGTATGATCAGCACTATGTCCGTGTTACGCTGTGGCATGCCCGCCACGAATGAGAATTCATCTACTCACCAGCGGCCGTCAAGTAGTAACCAGAGCGATTATTGATGATCAAGTACTCGGCATCGTCACCAGAGCCTTTGGCAATAGCGACCTGCCACACGGCATTATCAGAAGGCGGGCTGCCGCGAGTCCTGTAAAATGCTTGTGTTAGGCTCTGGAGCTCAAGTGTGCACAGACCGATGCGAAAGGATGAACATACCATGTCCGAATGACCTCGCCGGACGTCAGGGATCCGTTTATTGAGTTGAGATTGAGTGTGGGAGCCTGGTATGGCACGATTTCGTAGATGCCAGGACCATTGAAGGGCATTTTGGAAAGAAGATGTGTCGAGGTTGATATAGATGTAAGCAAGGTTGAGGATCGGAAACTGAGAGTCTGAGATGAGGATGGTGTGCTTTTAAGCAATCGAGTTAGGATTCGCCACCAACAGATGATCCGGGAGCTTTCTAGGGAATTACTACTCTCGTTAGATCGAGGCAAGATGGTGGAATTTTCACGACAACAGGTAGGTACATGGTGTAATCCGTGGTCTCCTGACTCGTCGACCTTCTATTCAGTTCATGGCGTGCTCCATGGTCCCTGACTTGTCGACCTTCTATTCAGTTCATGGCGTGCTCCATGGTCCCTGACTTGTCGACCTTCTATTCGGTTCATGGCGTGCTCCGTGGTTCCTGACTCGTTGACCTTCTATTCGGTTCATGGCATGCTCCGCGGTCCCTGACCTGTCAACCTCCTGCCAAGGCACAAGGGGGTAGGTCCCAACGCTTGCATCGCCATGGTGTATCTTTTCCGGTCACTTTGCCTGTTCAAATCGCATTCGAAGGCATGCAACTGCAAGCCAGTATGCAGTGATTACATATCGAGGAGGCTGCATTGCCACGTCCATGAATACCGGTTGCGCGACTCCACCTGCCGAGGAAGACCTAAGGATGATGAAATTATCGAGGTGTAGTGTGCAATAATATGCTATATAAGCACGCCACGCCGTCCGCTCTAAGGGCGGGGGATCACAAGCCCACATAAGTATCCATGTGTCATTCAGCCCATAGAATGTAAGCCCGATACAGATGTTTGAAATTCTACTTGGAGCTCGAACAGGCGCAAGGAGGTAGCGCAATGTTCTATGAACAGATGCGTTTTAATCTGGAAGAGGGGTGTTTAACGTTGCGGAGCTTGAATTCATCGTGCCTGATGATGACTGCGGCATCTCGGCTTGATGAGTTTGAAGATGAATCTGCATTTGAAACCGTCTTCAAACGCCTGCGGGAAGGCAACCAGTACAAGTATTCTACTTGTACTGACACAGTCCGATGTCCGACGCCAAACCCTGACCTCGTGCCCAGCGAGGGTGCATAGCACCCTGGTACACTGCCCTGGGCCCACCTGCGCTCTCTCCTCCCCGCCTCGGTCGCCATATGCGTTTATAGATGGCTACTAGCTAGTGACGATCCTCGCGAAGCGAAAAATGCGCTGAAGGAGTCCGCGTGTTTGGGGACGGTGTGCGGCGCGAGAACATGGTGCCGGACATACGCGCTCACCCTTCACCCTTGCCAGCACTTTTTCGCGACCCTATTTACTGCACGAAACAATGCCCCCTCTAAGACCTATCATCGCAGATACATCTGCCTCAGAGAACGCCGATGCCGGGATCCCGGCCTCCTGCCGATCACTGCTTTACTAATTGATACATCATGGTTTACTCGATACATCTTGCGATACATCTGGGCGTTTATGAACTTATGCACTTTGCATAAGACCACGATGGGCGCTAGTTTTTACTAGACATACTACATGACTCCTAGATGGGCGCTAAACGATCGCAATGTCGATCCGATCATTGGTAGTGTCCGTCGTGCGTCGTCGCTCGCTCAATAGCGAGCTTCGAACAATTAAAATAGCTCATACATATGTACCATAGCTATACAGGAATATGTTGCGAGTTTGAGCATTATAATTTAATAGTGATCAAAGTGATACGAGTAGATCTGCGATATGTCCAATTGGGCCGGTATCTCACTGTATTTTGCTCTATCTACATAGATCCGCTATAAATAATTTATATCGGGCACTGGAATACATACATCGTGAGTATATATAATTACTTTTATATTTTTATCTGACCCCTTGGCGCTTGGGGTACTAGGTATCTGTAAAGCGGTAAGATGAGCACTGATGATTGCGTGACCGTTCACATACCGCTGCAGATGCTAAAATACGGGTTCAAACCGAGCGGCATTGTTATTACGATCTCCGTGAGTCTGTGTAGGATATACGAGGTGGGATATCCTCAGAGATACCGATGAGCCGCTTCCCTGCCTTGCCTAATTTCTGTCATCCGCCTCAGGGTACATCAAATATGCAGTACCATCTGATACTAGCGGACGCCAGGACGTAAACTCGGGGTGCCATTCCTTTCCAAGACCGCCATGCTACCACTGGTCTAGGGGAACCGTCCTCGAAACACAGATCAGACTTCATCAAACTTTGCGTGTAATGCCGCACGTAGTTCATGGGCCCAAGTTGACAAAATAAAAGATCTGCGACACACGAAGTGAGTAAAATGCGCCCATTGGCCATCTGCTGACTGTCGGCGATAGGACACACCGAACCGTCAAGCGTTAGCATTTCAGCACTGGGGAGCCGCATTACCATCCGATGCATTATGAGCATATCAAATCAAATGAGGTCTGCTGACTGCGAAGTAAGAATAGGGTTGGACATGGAGGCAAGTAGTGTCGCTCAAGGAAGGAGCAAGGCTCCAGAGCACCGGGAGGATGGGAGCATAGTCACTGACCTGGAGCCTACCCCAAGCCTACCCTAGATTTCCTCGGCTTGGGGATCACACCAGAGGTTCTGGAAAATCAGTTCGGAGGTCCTCGGCAGAACGATGAGGGTAGTCGGAACGTTCATCGATTATTGATGACGTCGAAGAAATGGCAGCCGGTAAGAGTCGCAAAGATAGCCCCAGATGCACATACGAAGAACGCAAAGCAAGAGCGAGACGTTGGTGTGACATGCATGTCAGCCCGGATCTCTGCCAGATTGCAGTACACTCGCTCTCGCAAACACAAGCCGGCCTACCGATCGATCCTCCATATCGCTAGCCTCGAGGCAGCGAAAGCTTGATTGATTTACGAGCAGCAGACGAATCCAATTTAAAATTCGAGCAGGGCGATGTGCTCACCAATTAGGTCTGTGTGATTTTACCAAAAAAAAGCCCCCCTCTGCATCGGGGGTGAGAGCCAGAATGTGCGTTCTTCATCGAGGGACAGGGATAGGTCCACTCTCCGGATTGTCGCAGATGCCTGAAAGTTCAATAAAAATAGTGAACTAAGAATCATGAATCACCTGGATGTCCACGTAAGTACTGGCAGCAAGGATCTCGTCCTCATCCACCTGGGGCAGAATGAATGCGAGCCTCGAAAAATAATGCGGAAAGAGGAATGCAGGAGGCGCGGAAACATAGAAGAAATAAACGAGAGAAGTGCGCAGCAAAGGCAGGCTGACACGAAATTCAAAGAACACTGAACGTGAAAACTGAAAGGGAGAACGCGGAACGAAAACGAAAACACAATCACAAACATGAAGATAAAATAAAGCTACAGGGATAATAGCATACCGCAGGAGCAGAACCCACATGGTCAGCTTAGCCTTCAGCGATGACGGCGTTACCGCGAGCGTCGCACCCAAGGTAAACATCTGCAAGGTGCCGTTGTTGGAGGAGGCGAGTCAGCTTGAGTTTTTTTTCTCAGGAGAAATAACTTGAGGGCCGGGCAAATCACAAGAGCCCGCCCAGCGCCGAGGTAATCAGCCGCTTTCGTGATCATCTTCGTGAACACAATGTCGAAGGACAAGATCGCCGCGTGGAATAGCGGGATTATCTGCATCGTAGCCCATTAGCTCCGCCCTCACATTGCTATATATCTCGAAAGAAGATGCAACATACCCCGAGGATAAACACAATAACCCCCCACCCACAAGCGCAGGGTTCATCCACGCCTTCGTCGCCTCCCACATCTTCATGAATTCCCTCCCTGTCCAGCGGTTTCCCGGGTGTGCCCTTCTTCTGCCTTTCGATGCCGAGGACGCGCGCGGCCTTGGTCGGAACAGCATGGGCGCCGCATCGGACGTGATGTCCACTTGTCCGCAAATCGTCCTTTCCTCATCGTCGCCGTCGTCATCGCCATGTTCGTCGCCAGACAACCTGGGTCCTGGGCCCATCGGTGTTCCTGTGTGGAGGACCTCGGATGAGGAAGAGGGCGTGGGTAGCGGACTGGGTTTCCTGGGGTCGAGGTGGAGGATATGTGGGTCGAGCGCGAACGGTATGATATCTTGTCTGCAAAGAAGAAAGCGTAAGAATGATATCAGAACATCGGAGAGGCCTACATGGCTCACACAGTCGATTTGAGCAGCATGGTCATCCGCCCTCCTCTCCATCTCAAACACGTCCAGCACCCCCGTCGTCTTCAGGCTCCCCAGAAGCAGCAGGGGCAGCACAATCGAGTTCGCCCTGTCCACCGCGAGGATCGCCCAGTGCTCCAGCCGCGGCACCCATTGTCCAACCCGCCCGAGGCCATGGGCGATGGCGCTACTGAGGGGCGCCCAGGCGAAGGCGAGCATAATCCATAGATGGTCGATGAGGGTGGGGGTGGGGGTGAACTGGAGGCAGGTGGAGACGACGATGAGGCGGGCGAACGTTAGACTTTGGGCAGACTGACGCAAGTTGATCAGCCCTCAGCCCCAGCGAGAAAGGCGTCTTGGCAGATCGAGTAAATATGAGCAACAGCGAGGCAACGAAATAATTTGATGCATTTTGCACAGCTTTGTTACGGCTTACGCGAAACGTAATCTCCCGTCCTGTAGCCAAACCAAAAGGAATGAAGAGAAAAAAATAAGACCCTCGTTCCTTCCTTATCGTGGATTTGACGCAGACTGGTCGCGCTCCAATTCAACCAGGCTGCCCACCCTCGTAACCGGTCACTTTGGGTGATCCAATCTCATCACTCAACGTTGGCACTGCTGAACCTCTTCAACTGCGTCCCGCGACTCCCGCCACGACCGAATATGAGCAAGGGAGTCTGCGTTGAAGGGGTCGGCAGAGGATTCTCGAGAAGACCCTGATTGGTCCAAAGCGGGGACAGCATCTGAGGGTCCTTCACGTCCACCGTTGCCTCTCGCTTGTTTGTGCGCCCTATCAGCGTCGTCGTCGTTGCTGCGTTTGTCGCGACTGGTGCTGCTGCGAGTACTGCGTCGTGATTCTGATGGTGTTCTGGGTGGATCATATTGTATGAATTCGAGCGGTGCCGATATGGAGTTCCAGATGTCCCATATCTCGCATATATCTGCAATAACCTCGAGGGAGGATTCAGATCGGTCTTTAATGTCTTTGATTTTCGGGTAGGCATTGATGATGACGTGGAGGGGGTGAACGTGTGATTCCAATGGATGGAGTGGGAGTTCCTGGTCGATATCCACAGTTTTCTTCCCGTCCCGAATGAACGTAGGGCCGCTGAGGGCGATATTGAAGAATTGGTACTGATAATCCTTATTCTTGCGGGAAAAAACCTGTAGAGTATTGAGGACACGTAATTAGTATACTGATCGCTTTACTCACCTTCTCGAAATGTGGCCATGCGCTTACCCCGACTTTCCTCTCCAGAGCGACACCATCTGACGTCTTTAGCACAACTTCACTTAGCTTCTGTACGACCTCCTTTAGCCTCTCGACAATAACATCCCTCGTCGGCCTATCTGGTACTAAGGCCCATTTGCCTTTATCAAACTTGTGATGCCATCCGTACTCCACTATTAAGGAAGATTAGGTCACAGAATATAAGTTCATATTGAGAACACGCACTGTACATGATATTATGATGCGATTCAATGTGGAACTCTCCCGCTTTATAGCCCAGCAGCCACTCATACTTCCTTAGCTATAAATAGGGGAAATGATTAGACTGGATGACTAGTGATTAGAGTCATACCTCAGCCCTTGGGGACGAATGAGGAATGAGATGTGCTTTCTCTATGTCGCTGCCTGTCGCGCCGGTATCACCAGTAAGGACACATATATTAGGTTTAAAGCTATTGCTCTCAAGTCTTGAGCTGGACGCAGATGAAACGGATCTATTGCCGAAGGCCTTATTCTCGAGAGGAGTGCCTGCATCCGTTGTTTGACCTTTGTCTTTTTCTTTATACGTGGAATCACGTTCGTAGTCGGGACTTGACTCTGGTGATGGAGCTGACAGTGACCATGGACTGGATGGGTGGTCGCTCTCCATGGCGGGCTGAAGCATATGGTTGTCAAAGTAGAGATTGCAAGCCGAGGATGCGGAAGATATAAAAGCGAAGAGCACAAGTCCCGTGACGTGAAAGATAGCAGGTGCAGCCTTGGGGAATGGTTGGGGGTAAAAGAAAAGTAGTTGCTAGTGCTTGCACATGCAGAGATTGGAGGCTACTGACTGATGCCCCTCCCCGCCGAGGTCGCACGCGAGTATCTGCAAAGAATGCCATCCAAGATGACCCTTAAGATATCTGCTATACACGTCTAGAGCGCGCCCACCTATTATGAGCCGCGCGCATCGGGGAAGGGCAAGAACAAAATACAGTACGCAATTCGAACTGTCCAATCGTCTACGCCACCCACTCGCTCAATCATCCGAGGTGAGCGTCCACCGGCTATCCACCACCACCTCGTCCACCCACTTGTTCCCCGTGCTGTCCTCGAACACCGTGAGCGTCATCGTCCGCGTCCCGAGGAGCATCCAGTACCCGAGTACGTCCGCGGGGTGGTCGAGCCACACGAACGCCGCAAGCGCATGCGCCTCCACCACGAACGTGCTGCTGCTCGCATAGCGCCAGCGCCCCGACGACCGCTGGGACCGACGGCGGCAGCGCGACGAAGCGATGCGTGTGCGTATACCTCTCCCCCCCCCGCCCACGACCTCCACGCTCAGGATCGCCACCGCCGTGCTCAGGTCGAACGCTGTGACATCCGCCGTGTTGAACGCAAACACCCGGGTGCTGTTCACCTTCGCCACCATATCCGCCTTGCCCCCACCCAGGCTCTTCCCCGTCCAGTCCTACTACCCCGCGCTCGCAGTGCCGACACCGCATCCCACAGGTCGCTCGTCACCCACACCTTCACCGCCCCCGTGCTCGCGTCCAGTACTCGGCGGCGGTGCTGAGCTCGCCCATGCGGGGGCGCGGGGGCCGAGAAGGACATGAAGAAGGACGTTAGGTTGATGGGGTGGTGGTGGTTCCGCGAGAGGACGCTCGAGGAGTTGAACGCGAGGTTCGCGGCGGGAGCGCGGCGGCGTACGTCTGGTACGACGGCTGCGAGTGGAAGCCGAACTCGTTACCGACGGCGTAGGTCGCGAGGTTAAACGCGATGTTGGTGTCGTAGTCGTAGTAGTCTGCCCAAATACATGTCAACTGTTATCCACATAAGTGGGAAGGACGGAAACGCACCAGTGCTCCTGCACGCGCTCCCCTCCGTGACATTCCCCAGCCGTTCCACCACTAGCCCCGCCTCACAGTCCAGTTCCTGGTACCCATTCGTCGTCGCCCATACCGCCTGCAGCAGCGTCTGCACGAACAGGCCGCTGTACTGCTCCATCAGCGCCTCCGTCCCAGCCTCAGCAGCCCATACTCGATCTCGGTATTTCCCGCCCACAGCGCCGGCTCAGGTGTGGTTGATCGGCCGCACCTGCTGGCTAGTCTCCACGAGCATGTTCGCGACAAAGGCGGGCGCGATCGGGTACAGTGCGTGGCAGGGAAGGGCATATAGAGAGGCGGAACCGCACTGGAAACTGCCCGCAGTGACGCGCGGCCAGAAGACGTCGAGCGGGACGAGGTTGCTCGCCTTCCCCCACACCTTCTTCTCGTTCACCTCGAAGTGCCAGTTGTTTCCTGGCGCGATCCCGCTCGCTAGTTGGGACGGGGAGACGGGGCCTGGTTCTGGATGAGCGTGCGGAAGCCTATACCTTTTGATGCGCTCGCCCAGCCACCTTCCCTGTGGAAGGCTTCGCGGAAGAGGGCGGGATGATTCATGCTGAGCGTCAAATCATATAAACTCTGCGCGCAATACCCGATCGTGACCATGGCCACCACAGCGCGAGGATCCCTGCACAATAGATTCGTAACCACTCTGAGGATGTAGATAAATCTGACGATACTTCGAGATCGAGTTTGGCCGCGTCGCTAAACGGAAGTGACTCGGGAACGGTGGGAACGCTGGAACGGGGCAGTAGCACGTGCGGGGTTCATATTTCAGCTAGTGGGTCCTGGGCCTGGGGGCGCATGCCTTATGCCACTCATGAGATCCATGAGAATGGCAAGACGCAGTCATGCAACGTAAAGTGGATATTCTAGTGCTCACTATCCTGAGTGGAATATTGTGAAAATAATTTGTCAAATTACAGTAATATCCAGCAAAACATTGATTCAAACATAGTGCAAGGATTCTTATCGAGTTCCCTTCGATTTATACACAGATGCACAGTCTCCCCTATTTGAATATTATTCCCGTTACTTCCGTACAGTCTGAATCCGTCCATCAGCGCGCGGTAGACTTGCACAGCGTCCTACAGACTCAAGACCGGGGGTCGAAGTAGAACGTGGTGCCCGTTCGTCGTGGAACTCGGGCTGTAGCTCACGCTACGCGTCTCCGCCCACACCACCTGTAGCAGTGTCTGCACGAACAGGCCTCGGTACTGCTCCGTCAGCGCCGTCCCCAGTCTCATCCCCATACTCGATCTCGTTGTTCCCCGCCCATAGCGCCAGGCTCGGGTGGTGGTTGATCCGCCGCACCTGCTGGCTCGTCTCGACGAGCACGTTCGCGACAAAGGCGGGCGCGGTCGGGTAGAGCGCATCGTATAACTGCAGCTCGCTCCAAAGCTTGAGGCCGAGCGCGTTCGCGAGGTCGTACGCCGCGTCGGAGAGGTACGCGCCGAAGGCCCAGACGCGCAGCATGCTCTGGTTGCCCGCGATCGCCATCTCGAAGAGCTCCCCAGCCAACACCATGTGTCAGTAACAGCGCAATGGGAAGTGGCAGGGAAGGGGATATAGAGAAGCGGAACCGTACTGGAAATCGCCCGCTATGACGCGCGGCGAGAAGACTCCCCAGAGACTCCCCTTCGCCCACACCTCCTTCCCGTTCACTTCGAAGTGTCAGTTGTTCCCCGGCATGATCCCGCTCGCTAGTTGGGACGGGGGCGAGCTATGTCTTTGGGGCGCCGGGACCCCCGCAGAGCCAGTGTGCTCTCTTAATATCCATTTCTACGCAGTGTTGGCTCCGCCCGACACCTGGAGAAAGAGGAGGAAAGGCGCTCGGGAGCAGTAGATTAGGTCGCGTCACGATTTTACAAAATTTGCAGCATTCCCTGGCCACTTTGGCTGTTAGGTTTGAGTGCAAAATCTATATTTAATGGCACTATGATGAGTTTCTTCGGTGTAGAATTTTTAATTTAACCTCTGACGGCTCAAACCATAGTAAAAACAGACTTAAAAACATCGAAATTAAAAATTCCACACCGAAGAACTTGATTGTTAGCTACATTAAATGTGATCCGCTGCTTTACATTGCGTCAAATATCGATGTGGAAGCACGGAAACTCGATGCGAAGACGACAGATTAAACACAGTCGGATGGCTTCCGGTTAGGCATGTCTCCCATTAATCTCCTTATATATCACTACATAAATCCTATTTTTTTGCTTATGCGTACTACTATACCACTATATGAAATATCCATCCACACACTTTAGCTAACATCGACGTTGAACGACGTGTCGAAGACAAAACGAACGCGATACCACTTTCCGCGTCGATTTGGCCTGGGCGCCTATTCACGGAACTTGTGAGGCGTTGCCTTAGTGTTGCCCTACCCCACTTATAAGATCAATGGGGCCATGATCAACCAACATACTTTACGCAGCTCTGCAACAACCCTGCAATGGTGGCCTCGTACTATAGCCTTCCTTGCCCACAAACACCGAGCACCCTGTAGTCTGAATCCAGGGCCCGGCCATCTTGTGATTTTGATCTTGATTTTGATTCCTCACTTATCTCCTACTGGTGACTGGTCCTTGGCTCGTGCAATTGTGGCAGCTCTGTGATGCACATTTCTATGTTTTGGCACTCTTTGGACACTATTTCAACGCAGGTATGGCCTCAGCAATCAGTGCTCAGCCCAGAGCGGGGTGCTATGTCTTTTGGGCGCCGGGACCTGCACAGAGCCAGTGTGCTCTCTTGATATCCATTTCTACGCCCAGCAGAATGACTATATTGCAACGCCGAGGATCTGTAAAGATGTGCGGCGCCGATGTCATGACCAACCTGTTACCCAGTTACAGACCACAGCCGACGCCAAAATATGTCATGCTTGCACCTACTAGCTTCGAATATGACGCCTATCAAAGTCCATCCCCGGTTCTGACTGACAGCAACTGCCTTGCCCTCTTCTCGACATACACGTGAAGCGGTTGAAGAAACTATATAACCTCCCTCAAGCTCTTCATTCAATCCAACAAACACTCTCCATCCACTACCACAAGCCTCCTCACTCTCACCCAACCCCACCACTTTACTCACAATGCAATTCTTCAAGTCCACCCTCTTCGTCGCCGTCGCCGTCGCTGCCTCCTTTGTCGCCGCAGCGCCCGCCACTGAGGCTTGCTTCCCCATTGCTGATGGCTGTACATTCAACACCGACTGCTGCTCCAATGAGTGCATCGCATCCGTGAGTGCCCGCAATGCATGCCTGGTTTTGCCATCGGAATTGACATCCTGGTCTGGCTGCAGGTCTGCGTTTAAGAGTGCCCAATAGACACGCATCCGACGACCGCTTGGCTGGCTAGATCATTGTGCCTCGTATGTTTCCCCTCATTTCGAAGCGAGGTCTGTTATACTCATTCGCGGTCTGAATTTCTCAGTGATTGGTTGTGGACGTGACAACAACCTTATTCTATATATGTATTCGCATGTGTACCCTTGCGATTATCCAATCTTAGAGATTTATCTTGATCAAAACCTCGCAGCCCGCACATGTCCGATAGTAAGCATGATTGCAATAAGCTGATGCTGTTACTGGGCTGCCCTGCAATTAATCAGAATCCAGAAACCCGCAAGTATTGTCTCCGCACATATCAATAATATGCCGCGAAGGGATGGAGTGATTCAACTTAAGTTCAGCTATCAAATGCCGGGTATGTACAGGCTCGAATTCGGCCCAATATTGAATTCGACCAGCATCAGCAAACCCGTTTCATGAGACCGTTAGCAGAACACATTTGCCCTGAGCCTCATTTTGATACCGCTCGATCTATCAATGGGTTGTTCAGCTAGAACGAAACACTGACGTCTCCTAGCAAGGGGAGAAACGAAGACGTGTATAGAATGTATAGTGAAGATCTTGTAAAAATCATGTTGTAACGAGCACTTGCTGCCAATTTCCTTCCATCAACCGCCAGGTTACACATCGAACAAGTGCACTGAGGCTCAATATGTTATTCCATTTTAAGTGCTTGATTGCAATGGGCAGATCCACGCTTCCGCTGTGATCGCCCGACGTCTTGCTCATGATGTGAATATTCGAACACACCCCTATGTTTGAAATATCCCCTGCCTCTGGACCCACAGGCACCGCATAAGGGCTCGGAATCAGCGTCCTCTTGCGCCCCGGAGGATAAACATTGAGGAATTTCTGGTTGGTCGCCTGCGGGAACGCCTGTATTCACATATGCGAATTCTGCAGATCTCGCTAGGCTCGAAACTGTAATTTGGATGACTCGGGCAGACGTGAGCAGGAGAATCGGGGTCTTGAGAGTGATCGGTGTGCTGGAGCTTCCGTGGTACGGCCACCTGCAGAGCGCCTACCGCAAATGTGGCGTGTCAGCATAAGGCCGGGGGTTAAAGTAGGAGCAATGCCTCACGGTTATTTGCAGGTTGATCATGTATCCAATGTGCACAGTGCCTGCACTAAACACGACCTCTTTGATTTTCTCAAAGCCCGCCCAAGAATCAAAGTCTATGTCTGCAATTCCCGTGCTGCATCAGCATGCGTTCGGCGAAAATGAGTGCAGTGCAGCGCCAAAAATGCTTGTGCCTATCCAAGCACGCCGTAGCCAGCAGCGGATAAATGCCCGGTGCTACCTCGGGCGCAAACGCCGCCCAGTCGAAGACCCCACGAGAAGACCTCGATGAGACTCCCAACCATCATACCGCATCGTGACAGATCAGGCCCCAGGGCTTCAAACCTGATCTGCCACGATGAGCCGTGTGAGGGTGTCAGTACTTGTTACACAAACTGCGTTGATTGTGTTGCTGGTCGAGGCTCGGAGGAATAGGGCAGGTATAATTAAGTGATGTGACGATGCCAGAGCGTACCGTGATCAAGAACATTGGATGTTGGATGGATCGTTTGAGATATGGGCGCTTGCGGTGAGCGCTGAGCTGCACGCATAGGTCATTGGCCAGATTATTGGGCAAGATATCGCTGGTAAAACGAACTCGAGGCATCGAGCACGACTTTCTGCAGTGGGGTCGTTCCCGTAGATTCCCATATATGACATTCAAATGCCGCAGTCAAAGTAGAAGAGATAAACGAGTGCACAGGCGACCAATACTGGTTTGGGTGGGTGATTGCAAGTGCCAGATTCGTGTTAGGCCCTGAGCGTATGAACACATACCTCCGACAAAAATATGATTTATATTCAAGTTCTGCCAGTGTGCCGCCATTATAAGAGCAAAATACGAATCTGAAAGAGGGGGTGTCTGGTGAGTTGCCCGCAAGTTGTCCGGCGCCAAAAGTTTGCGTGGCGGAAGAAGAATTTTTTTCCTGCGTCGGCTTTCGGACCTTCTGTTGACCGATGACCACACGTCGATCGCCTTTCCTCATCCGAGCTGTTGAAGTTTGAACGGCTAACTTGAAGTTAGGACTCTGGGGGACTCTGAGAGCTTTGCTATATTCATCTACGAAGCTTCTTAATTTAAGCATGCTTCTACGCCTTCTAAACATAATGGTTGGGCTCGAAGCGCGTGAATGGCCTGTTCCAGCGGTTCGTTGGGAGTCTCCCTGGGCATTTGTATCCTCTCTTTACTGACCGGCGAAACCCGTCTCTTGAAAGGCTCTCCGCTCAAGAGCGAGCTATTCAAATGTTAGGCCCCTCCGGCTTGGCCCTGCCGATTATGAACAAGGACCAAGTCAAATCAAAATCAAAATCGCAAAATTTCAGATCAATATCAATGTGGCCATGATAAACAACTCTGCAATACGGTGGCCTCGTACTATAGCCTTCCTTGTACACAAACACCGATCACTCGGCAGTCCGGGCCCAGCCATCTTGCCATTTTGAATTTGATTCCTCACTTATCTCCTACTGGTCCTTGTTCGGGCATTTCGGCAGCTTGGTGATGCACGTTCCGGCACTTTGACGCACTATCTCAAGCCACGCATAACTTAGGTATTACATCTCAACAGTCAGCACTCAGCACAGAGCGGGGTCCCGCAGTTTCGCTGATTTCGTATCAGTATTCCTCAATATGATATTGGTGCTCGAGTGCTGCCCAATCTGATTCACGATTTGCCTCTATCTGCCAGGCTGTTTCTTTTGGGTGCTGGGACCTTTGCAGAGCTCTTACTACCCATCGCTACGCGCCAAAGAATTTCATTGATAAACCCGCTACGCCAGGGCTCTGTAATAATGTGCAGTCCCGATGTCATTACCAACCAGTAACCCAGTGACAGACCACAGCCAACGGTGGTATGTCATGCATGCCATGCCTGCGCTAGCTTCGAATATGCCGCCCATCAAAGATGAGTTCATCCCGGTCCTGACGGCGACCGCCTTGCCTTCTTCTCAACACACGTGAAGCGGTTCAAGACACTATATAACTCCCTCCACTCTGCATTTGATCCAACAAACAGTCTCTTCATCCACTACCACAAGCATCCTCACTCTCACCCAACACCACTTTATTCATAATGCAATTCTTCAAGTCTACCCTCTTCGTCGCTGTCGCCGTCGCTGCCTCATTCGTCGCTGCAGCGCCCGCCGAGACTGAGTGCCTCCCCCTCATTGGTGCCTGCACATTCAACTCCGACTGCTGCTCCAATGAGTGCATCGCATCCGTGAGTGCCCGCAATGCATGCCTGGTTTCCCCATCGGAAGTAACATCCTACCCTGCCCACAGATCTGCGTTTAAGAGTACTCAACGGACATGTATCCGACGACCGCTTGGCTGGCTGGATTATCGTGCCTCGTACGTTACCGCTCACTTCGAAGCGAGGACTGTTATACTCATTCATGCTCTGAATTTCTCAGTGGAGTCTTTAGACGTGACAACAATCTTATTCTATATATGTATTCGCATTTTATCCTTGCGATTATCCAATCCCGAAAATTTATCTTGTTAGAGACCTCGCAGCCTGCACATGTCCGATAGTAATCACTGCAACCAATCAAAATTCAAAAACACCCAAGTACCGTTTCTGCAGGCAGATATCAATGACAGCTGCTCACCAGCTTTGCTGCGAAGAGATTCCTGGCTGGATGAAAGTTCAAGTTGGAGTAGTTCAGCTTAAGTTCAGCTCATCAATTCCCGGGTATGTACAAGCTCGCCTTCGGTCTAAATTGAACTCGATTACTCCCGCAGACCCGTTTCTCGAGAGCGTTAGAAGAACACATTTTGCCTTAATTTCATCTTGGTACCGCCCAATCTACCAATTGATTGTTCAGCCATAACAGAACAGAACTGAGCACTTGCCCATGGGAATGACGTCTCCTGGAAAGGACACGCCCGAAGAATCTATCGCACTGAGGTTCACCGTCCCCAGACACACTGCTCAGACTTCAGCCAGGACAAATCCTCCACGCTGTACGCATCCCACTCCTCCATGGGATGGATGGTTTTGCGATTGAAAAGAATCCATCACCTTTAGTCACAGTAGACACATAAAATAACAAATGATGATTGTCACGTCGTATATGAATTCCAAAACATATCTGGCTGCATTATAAGCATATGCAATGCAGAAATATCCACGCCGTGTTGAACACGAACACCCGCGTGTTGTTCACCGCCCCGAGTCGCCCCCAGACCCGCCTCCAGGCCCGCCTTCCGTTGGCGGCACTCCAAGGTGCTAGCCTCTCCAACCGCCGGGGGGTATCACCGCCCAGAGTTGGGAACAAGTGGTCTAGCTTGTCGCAGATGAAGTCCAAGCGAGCCTGTTATTAGTAAGTCTAACATACTGGCATCATGGAACTTGAAGCGGGGGTCACTTCGGTGATCCAATCTCGTCATCTAATGTTGCCACCGCTTCGTCCTCCGGATATGCGGTGGGGGGATGAGCCTCTTCAACTGTGTCCCGCCACAACCGAATATGAGCAAGGGAGTCTGTGTTGAAGGGGTTGGCAGAGGATTCTCGAGAAGACCCTGATTGGTCCAAAGCGGGGACAGCATCTGAGGGTCCTTCACACCCACCATTGCCTCTCGACCGTTTGTGCGCCCCATCAGCGTCGTCGTCGTCGCCGTTGTCGCTGTTGTCGCCGTGTTTGTCGTGACCAGTGCTGCTGCGAGTACTGCATCGTGATTCTGATGGTGTTCCGGGTGGTGGTCCCATAATGGAAGGGTTGGTGCTATCTTTCCGATCATATTGCATGAATTCGAGCGGTGCCGATATGGAGTTCCATATCTTCCATATCTCGCAGATATGTGCAACGACCTCGAGGGAGGATTCAGATCCGTCTTTGAAGTCTTTAATTTTCGGATAGGCGTTGATGATGACGTAGAGGGGGTGAATGTGTGATTCCAAAGGAAGGAGTGGCAGTTCCTGGTCGATATCCACAGTTTGCTTCCCGTCCCGAACACCCGTAGGGCCACTGAGGGCGATATTGAAGAATTGGTACTGATAATCCTTATTCTTGCGGGAAAAAACCTGTAGAGTAGTGAGGACGCGTAATTAGTATACTGATCGCTTTACTCACCTTCTCTAAATGTGGCCATGCACTTACCCCGCCTTTCCTCTCCAGAGCGACACCATCTGATGTCTTTGGCACAACCTCCCTTAGCTTCTGCACAACCTCCTTTAGCCTCTCGACAATAACATCCCTCGTCGGCTTATCTGGTACTAAGGCCCAATTGTATCTATCAAACTGGTGATGCCATCCGTACTCCACTATTAAGGAAGATTCGGTCACAGAATACAAGATCATATTGAGAACACGCACTGTACATGATATTATGATGCGAGTCAATGCGGAACTCTCCCGCTGTATAGCCCAGTAGCCACTCATACTTCCTTAGCTACAAACAGGGGGGATTATCAGGCTGGATGGCTGAGTGATTAGAGTCATACCTCAGCCTTTGTGGTCAAATGATGAATGAGTTCAGCTTTCTCTATGTCGCTGCCTGCCGTGCTGGTATCACCAGTAAGGACACATATATTAGGTTTAAAGCTATTGCTCTCAAGCCTTGAGCTGGACGCAGATGAAAGAGATCTATTGCCGAAGGCCTTGTTCTTGAGAGGAGTGTCTGCACTCGTCGTTTGAACTTTGTCTTTTGCTTTATACGTGGAATCACGTTCGTAATCGGGACCTGACTCTAGTGATGGAGTTGACAGTGACAATGGACTGGATGGGTGGTCGCGCTCCATGGCTGGCTGAAGCGTATGGTTGTCAAAGTAGAGATTGAAAGACGAGGATGCGGAAGATATAAAAGCGAAGAGAACAAGTACCGTGACGTGCAAGATAGCACGAGAGAGGAGGTGTAGGTTACAGCCCGGACGCAACTTACAGCATTGTCAGGTGCAAGCTGCAGCCGTAGGTAATGGTTCGGGGTAAAAGAAAAGTAGTTGCTAGTTTTTGCACATGCTGAGATTGGTACCGACTGATGCCCCTCCTCGCCGAGGTCGCATGCAAGTATCTGCAAGGAATGCCATCCAAGATAACCCATACGATATCTACTATACACGTCTAGAGCGCACCCGCCCATTATGAGCCGCGCGTGCAGGGGAAGGGCAAGAACAAAATATAGTACGCAATTCGAACTGTCCAATCGTCTACGCCATTCACTCACTCAATCGCCCGAGGTGAGCGTCCACAGGCTATCCACCATCACCTTGTCCACCCACTTGCCCCCTGTGCTGTCCTCGAGCATCGTGAGCGTCACCGTCCGCGTCCCGAGGAGCATCCAGAACCCGTTGTCGCTTCAGTACCCGCACACGTCCACGGGGTGGTCGAGCCACACGAACGCCGCGAGCGCCTGCGCCTCCACCACGAACGAGCTGCTGCTCGCATAGCGCAGGCTCAGCTGCGGGTCCATCAGCGCCCCGACCGTGTACGCCTTCCCCCCGCCTGCAACGTCCACGCTCAGAATCGCCACCGCCGTGCTCAGACCGAATGCCGTGACATCCGCCGTGTTGAACGCAAACACCCGCGTCCTGTTCACCGCCCCCACCTCCACCTTCGCCATACCCGCCTTGCCCCCACCCAGGCTCTTCCCCGCCCAGTCGTACCACCGCACGCTCGCAGTGCCGACACCGCATCCCACAGGTCGCTCGTCACCCACACCTTCACCGCCCCCGTGTCCGCGTCCAGTACTCGGCGGCGGTGCTGAGCTCGCTCATGCGGGGGCGCGGGGGCCGAGAAGGACATGAAAAAGGACGTTAGGTTGATGGGGTAGTGGTGGTTCCGCGAGAGCACGTCCGAGGAGTTGAACGCGAGGGCCGCGGCGGGGAGCGCGGCGGCGTATGTCTGGGGCGATGGCGGCGAGTGGAAGCCGTGCTCGTTGGCGGAGCGCCCGGCGGGGTAGGTCGAGATGCTGTACGCCATGTTGGCGTCGTAGTCGTAGTAGTCTGCCCAAATACATGTCAACTGGTATCCCTACTAGCAGGAAGGACGGAAACGCACCAGCGCTCCTGCACACGCTCCCCTCCGTGACATTCCCCAGCCATTCCACCATCGACCCCGCCTCCCAGTCCAGGTCCTGGTACCCGCTTGTCGTCGAGCTCTGGCTGTCGCTCACGCTGCGCGTCTCCGCCCACACCGCCTGTAGCAGCGTCTGCACGAACAGGCCGCCATACTGCTTCGTCAGCGCCGCCGGCGCCTCCGTCCCCAGCCTCAACAGCCCATACTCGATCTCGTTGTTCCCCGCCCACAGAGCCAGGCTCCGGTGGTGGATGATCCGCCGCACCTGCTGGCTCGTCTCGACGAGCACGTTCGCGACAAAGGCAGGCGCGGTTGGGTAGAGCGCGTTGGAGAACTGCAGCTCGCTCCACAGCATGAGGCCGAGCGCGTTCGCGAGGTCGTACGCCGCGTCGGAGGCCCAGACGCGCATGTTCTGGTTGCCCGCGATCGCCATCTCGAAGAGCTTCCTAGCAAACACCATGTGTCAGTAACAGCGCAATGGGAAGTGGCAGGGAAGAGCATATAGAGAAGCGGAACCGCACTGGAAATCGCCCGCTGTAACGCACGGCCAGAAGACGTCGAGGGGGCCACACCTCCTTCCCGTTCACCTCGAAGTGCCAGTTGTTCGCGGAAGAGGAAGAGGGCGGAATGATCCTGAGCGTCAAACCATGTAAACTCTGCGCGCTGTACCCGATCGTGACTTGGTATCCACAGAAATCTCTGCGGCTCATCATTCCAGTTCTCTCAGGAAGCTGGAAATCTGCTGGAAATCAATGATATGGACGAATTGCGGCCTACGTGAGTGCTCCCTTATCTTACAACACAGTCTCACTGACCACACACTTGCACTGCTTAGTGTCTATCTACGCTGCTACCCTCATCATGCTCGCCAGCCTCACACACTGCTCTTATGACAAAAATTTATGGGAGCGGGACATTGATGAGGACCCGTCGCCATTTCCTTTGCCTATGATCGTCCCGTACCTTCTCCCATTCACCGCTCGATTTTTTCCGCCAATTCAGCTAGTGACGCCGACGATTCTGCCGACTCCATCAACTCAAGAGTGCACCTTTTGCCTTCCAGGATGTGCTTGTAACAGGAAACTTCACCCCCCCTTGCCGACGTACTCCTTCCGGCGCCTTCCATCACAAACTACAGTCTTTATCCCGTCCCAGTACGATATTGAGGCGAAACCTTCTGTCGCTTTCTGGATCTATCTCTGGCGGATCCGAATCACGGCCAGTTCCTGTGCCTATCAGGATGCCTACGGACATGGACCGGCGTCGCTCAGTGACCATCAATTTCAGCTCCTGGCAGTCTCAGCGTCAGCCCTGTAATTTGAAGATGTTTGCTGTAGTGTCTGTGTTCGAATGTGCTCATGGATTCTATCGGTTTCTTGTATTGAATGTTGGTGCGCCAATGGCCCACAACCCCTCGTTCGAGTGAATACGCGACCAGTGTCAGACTGAGGACAAGGTGATTCGAGACTCTGTTTGTAATTTGAAGTGCACCAAAAACGGTTCCTAGCGCCCTTCAGATATCTAAAAGTCCACTCGACCGGGAGAGTGACACGTGAGCGATACTGGGCAAGGGAGGACAAGGATTACGCATTTGCAGGCGTGGCGTACTCGTCTACTGTATATGAAAGGAGGTCAATCTTGGCACGACGTGATACAAACCGGCGAGACAAACCAGCGAGCGGCGAATGTGGCGTGTGGCTCACGTTGATCCTCTCCTTCAATTTGCTCCAACCTTCGGTCTCACAATGTCCTTTCTGCTGCTATCATATTACGGGTGTGCGGGCCATGTATTGGGTACTGCACATATACAATCATCTTCAACGGTAATCTTATGTAGTATGAGCCTACAGAGCTCGAAATGATCATGACTGATTTACATTTACACTGTGGGCATTCACTTCTGCCAGCGAGCGATCTACAAGGCCACGGTGCCAACCCCCGAATGGTGGTAGCATAAGTGACCAACTCTTGATTCTGAGTACCAATGCACATTTTACTTGTCAGCATTCAAATGTGTCTAAGACTTAAGCATAATAATTATCCGTCGCAAAGCACGGGTCGCTGCTAGTTCATACAATATTGACAGAGACACAGGGGGAAAGGTAACATGGCGACGAATATTTTTCGAGATTTTCTAGCTTTTTTCTGAACGCGTTCATTAATTGCACATCTTTTCGAGAATTTATGTTGGGCTCGAGCTACCCCGGTGAGAATCGCCCTGTCAAGTAGTTCTGCGCCACGACTTTCCTTCAATTCCACTCGATGTTCCCACGGGTACCTGGCGTAGCGGCACCTTGTGCCTTGTGAGCAACACCCTCAGAGCATCAGCTTGGCCAATCCACACATCACTGGCAAGCTCCACCAATCGATCCAAATACCCATTTGGGATGTCAGGTCCCCCGACAAGATTCTCCGTTGTCACGATGAAGTCCAGATCTTCCTCTTCGAGAAATCGTCCACGTCCATCCGATCCACCATACGTTAAATCCTGCCACAGGTTCTGCAGCCCTTCCAACATGGCTGAAATAGGTATGCGCCCATGCCCCACGTTTCGCGCAACCGCGTAGAATGTCCCGCGACTGGCATGCATGGACCGTGGTTTGCATGTCACCAGCCCATTTGAACCTGACAAGCCGTCGAGCATGTACAGCAACTTTGCAGTGCGCACGGTGTCGGGGCGAGAAAGCTTGACAACCAGAGTCCCGCGATCTCTGAGGCCCTGTAACCCGATGACAAACTGTGCGATGAGCAGACGATAATAGTCCCAGGGGCGGACGCCTTCTTGGTTGCGAAGGAGATGACCGTCAAGGATTATCAGGGAGAATTGCCGATCTTTGATCTGCGGAGGAAGAGCCTGAAGGGGCGTGGATTCCGGATCCACTGTGAAGCCTGTTGGCGTGGTAGATGAGACAGATGCCGAAGAGGATGGGGAGGAAGGAGGGCCCAATGCAAAGTACGTGAGGTCTGCGAAGAGGAGATTGTACCGGGATTGGAGGTTTCTCTCAAGCATGAATGTGTGCCCCCCTTTCGACACGTCCAGCGAGATACCCAAACCGGTTGCTGTGGGGTTCTGTGTCAAAATGTACGAAGAAAATCCGCCTGGGCAGCACCCAAGGTCGAGAAAGTTGAGGGGCTGCTCCGCAAGAGAGATGCAACCAGACTTGGCGTCAATCTCATTGAAAATGACTTTCATCTTCCTGAACCAGACATCGTTGAGCTGAGGATCCGCCGTGTCAGCAGTGTGGCGCTGCTGAGTGAAATGGTCGTGGATGTGTTGATCATCCCAGCCCTTGAAATAAGGAGTATGTGAGGAATGAACTTCTGTCGCTTTCCAGGCTCTTACCTTGCGTTTCAGCTCGGATAAAGCTACGTATTCTTTGACGCCACGCTCGATAAGAAGCTCGCCCACGCTGTATGGCAAATTCGAATTGTAGAGCAAATTCGAGCCTGAGGGTCGTTCGATGGGAGCGTCCCGAGGACCTTCCAAGGAGCCTTGAACCATGATGACGGGTGAATTTAGGAGGTCAGGAAGCGTGAAGAGCTATCTTAAGTACATGCATAGCCCCGCAGATAACAAGAGACGCCTTAGTTTAGAATGCTAACTGTATGCCAGGCCCCCCGAAAAGCAGACATGAGGTCTGATCCTGGTCCGGGGGAAATTTTTGAGATTCGGCAGTAGGTATGATATAATCCGGGGGAAACAGGGCTCTGATTTCGAAAAAATGCGGTGGCGCATCCGGGGGAAAAAAATGTGACAAGATAGGTATGATACCGGTCCGGGGTAAATTTTTCCGAGGGTGGGCCAAAAAATTGAGAGTTTAAGCCAAATTTTTGCGCCAGAATAGGCTAAAATGCACCCTATTTCATCTCCTCCCCCTACGCTGTAATCTATGGACTCGCACTCCGAATTAGAGTCCTCGCAGAAGAAATGGCTCGGGCAGAAGTGTCCTCCACAAAACCTACCTCCCGATCTTGAACAAATGTGCTCCTTGGCGCTCGAAGTCCCCGCTGTGATGCGTGCAACTCTACTGCCCGATCCCGAGCTGGATGTACTTTCTTTCCTTCGTAGAACATGGCCGAGAGCTCAGTCCAGTGCGACACTGTTTAACAGGAAGGCAGAGATGTTCTATATCAAGACTATTCCGTCCGGAGGGGATCTTGACATCGTCGGGCAGGAATTGCCATCCCGAGATTTTGTAGCCCGGGCAAGGGACCATCTGGGCCAGGCATTGATGGACGGCTCGTGCTCTATTATTGACCCGATGAATAGGCGGCAGAGGTTACCAATATGGGTTGTGCAGTATTGGCAGGAGGCCCACGACATGATACTCGAAATCACGGCTGCACAAAAGGTGTGGGGAAGCGCACTGGAGTGGCTCGATGCGCACAATGATGACTCTGAGATGATGAAAAGCTGTCATGATGCTCTCGCACAGCTCCCTTGGAGCGAAACTGCCATTGCGAAAGGATTTGCAACAAGTACACGGACCACTGCATTTGCTAGAATTCTGTCCGATCACCAGCTTACCACCACACTGGTAGACGTTTTTATCAACATAATTGCAGATATTGTCCGGTCAGACCCTAAACTCGACGAGACCTTCGAGATCGTGGACCTCGTCTTCATGTTCGAGATCAATAAAGCTCAGCACTCCAATCACTGGCATCAGGAATCGAGGAAATACCTGCGAAAGCTTGAAGACAAAATGGCGGCCACACCCAAAACACTCCTTTTCCCGATGCATCTTCCCGAAAGAATACATTTTGTCAGCTCTGCAATCGACTTCAAGAAGCAAACAATTGCTTATGGTATGCTGAGTCCGTAATACCAGTATTAAAAATCTACTTTCTGACGTGGCTTCTGCTGATATCTAGGCGACTCACTGGCGTCTGGCACGCGCGAGGGCGCGTTTGAAAAACTAAAATGGTGGCTTTCGGCACGATTTGATGGTCCATTCGATTACTTGGGACATGTATTAGCCCACGGCACTCAAGACGATACATTCTCGTGTGGCATTACTTCACCGAACACGATTGCGCACCATGTCGGTATTGATGCTCTATGGGAGGCATATAATGCGCCACAAGAGCGCATGAAATGGTTCGTTCGTGTAGTGGCTGCACACAACAAGACAGTACGCAAATTGCGAATTTTATTAATGTGTTAGTAGCATACTCATACAATTAAATATAGAAAGGAAGGACAAGTGTTCCTATGACGGCTTCGAGTTTGCCTCATGCGATGGCATATCTACTGAATGATGTTGGTGGTGATAAAGCCATCGAGCCACCACCTCCCGCTGCAGGCCCATCATCGGTGGGATCTGTCCCGCCGGCCAGATACACATCGTCATCCCGATATGAAACTGAAGAGATCAATTTCGCCACAACAGCTTCAATCCTGCCTCACGCGATGACACACCTCTTAACTGGCGCTAGTGATAATAAAGCCATTGAATCACCTGCTCCTGTTGGAGATTTTCAGCATCATAGAGAGGTTCATGCACCCCCAGACGACTCTGAAGACGGCTCAGAAATCAACATACCATCAACAGGAGCAGGGCATGCGTCATCATCAGCGGGATCTGCACCACTGGCTCGATATGCATCCTCAGCCGTATTTGAATCTTCGGTTGGATATACACCCTCAGTCGGATATGTGTCATCCATTGGACACAGCGAGTCGGAGATGGGGATGGATCAGAACATAGAAGATGACGTGGGGATCTCAAGTGGTGGAGAAGCCGATAACATGCCATGGAGTGAGCCAGCTGAGAACCTCAGCGTGCAGCTGCCCAAAGCAAGTACAATGTCAGCAAAGCAGCCGAAACCCGCTGGGCTGAAAAGGCAGATAGACGAAACAGAGAACGCAAGCGACGATGATGAAAGTTGCGACGAACCGATCAACAAGCGCCCACGGCAAGTTGATCGTGTGGGCGGCATCATTGGCACAAGTCGATCGTCTCAATCTACTCGCAATCTCAACAAGAAAGTGAAGGATGGCACCTTCGTGAAGAATACCGCCAGATGGGCACTCTTCAAGAACAAGATTCTCGTGCTTGACAAAGAGGCCGAATTCGATGTTGAGGAGGATCCTCGCAAAGTGCGTCACTCAGTATGCACAAAGATTTCAACAATGGAGGAGGTATATCATGTCAAAGCGTTTAAAGATCATATTGGTAGGTGCAAAGGCATCACCAAATCTGCTCTGAAGAAGATGCCTCCGAAGGGTATAGCTTCGTTGAAGACCATGTTTGCGAAACAGGCAGTTCCTCGGAAAGTGGCACCATTGCCGAAGATCATTGATACATTTTGTCCTGGGATCAACCCATCGAATGTCACACCGGAGCAGCGAGTACAAATCATTAACTACATGATGCGAACACCTTCCACGGGAGGTGGAGCACAGAGCTTGGATCTTATCACGGAAACTGTATTCCCGGGGCGATCCTACTGCGACCTGGATCAACAGGAGAAGAACGAAATTCGAGCCACTCAGAGCCAACAGCACCGCTGGAAGATTTATTCCGATGACCAGAAGATATATTCCACTTCGTGCATAAAGAAGTTGAGAATTCGAGCCAACACAATCCCTGTCCCAGCATGTAGCGAGTGCACAAGCCTGTTTGAAGATCGGGGTTTCAAGATTGCGTTAGGCAGACCCATCCCACAATCAAAGAATGCAAAATTCACTCCCAAGGTCTACATCGATAAAGCCGCAGTGGAGAAATATGGGCGTATGTCAGGTTTGGGCTCGCTTTTAGATGAATATACAAAGGTAAGTATTCCGATACAGTCATTCCTCCATTGCATCCTAATTCGTCTTTAGAACCCTCGCAGCCCCCACATCATGTATGCCCAGAATGTCATCAATGGGGTGTATGGGGGAAATTCTGCCGATATATTCATACAGCTTCTCGATGCTGTGGTATCTGCAAGTGACAAAGAGGCCCGTGGTGTGGGTTTACAGGGCTTTCGATACGGCCCAGCCCTCCAGGACTTTGCCCACATCATTGCAATACATAGTACACGAGCCTACCAGGCAATCAGGAAGATCATGCCTCTTCCGACAGTCCGTACTTTACAGTGAGTCCAATTTCCCTCCGAAGCTGCACTAAATTCTCATTTCGACCATTTAAAGAAAACATCGTGCTGCCGAAGGACATTTTCCATTCGGCATAAACCCTGAATGTGTCACACGGGTTGTTGAACACTTACAAAGGCTCAACTGGAAAGGGCCTGTCTCACTGGCTTGTGATGATACGAAGTTGACACCAGCTTTTCGGCCATACCACAATACTGCTGAAGACAAGTATTATCTTGTAGGGAGTACTGGCGAGCCTTTACTCCTGGCTGATCCCGAAGACTTTCGCAAATTACTCAACAGCGGAAAGCTCGAGAAATCAACCAAGGTCAGTCTCAAAATAATGTTGCCGCCATGTCATGCTGAACCAATGCCATTATCGAAGCTTCGACTGTTGGTTATTGTGATACCAGTGCCAACCCTCCCCACTATTATATTTGCTGGCTTTGGTATCTCCGATTCTCTCAAAGCCGAAGACCTGCTCGAGTTTCTTAAGACCCTCCTCCTTGAAGGTTTATTGGCGCATAAGGTCCCTGTTTGCAGCTATGCTGCTGATGGCGCTGGCACAGAACGCAAAGCTCAGATGCTCCTGACAAAACTGGCCCGCGCAAATCATACTGTTCGCTTCCCTCATCCCGAAAAATCACGCAGCGAGATCTGCTTTGATATCCCTCTTTTTGGCGATCAACTGCAGCCCGTGGTCATGGTTCAAGATGCTAAGCACTGCGGGAAAACCAACCGCAACAATGCGTTCACGGGAGCTAGACTGCTCATTCTCGGAAATTATGTGGTTCACTATCACCAGTTCCGAACCATCGCATTTGATAATGGCCCGCTATACAGGAGGGATGTGGAAAAAACAGATCGTCAAGATGATGCTGCAGCCACTCGACTTGGAGCTGCTGCCACCTTGGAATGGCTCATCGAAAAGCGGCGCCCCGACTTTTTGGGACCCTCTGTCTACTTATTCGTACTCTATGAATTAATCGACGCATACCAGAGCCGCACAATGAAGCACATTGACCGGGTGCAGCTAGCTTTTCGCACGAAGTTTTTCATGGAGATGTGGGCCGATTTCCTTAATGCGGCTGGCTATTCTCAGGCAAAACACTTTGTTTCTCCTCAAGCCCGCGATATTATCCGATCTCTCACTGATGGTCTCATACAACTGGTAATCGTCTATCGAGACTTTTCCGGCGGAACCTTCCCCCTTCTTCCGTGGCTTCTATCAACTGAAGCATGCGAGCACATATTTGGCCTTTGTCGCCAGATCCAGAAGGATTTTACGGAGCTTGATTGGAATTATATGGTGTCGAAGCTCCACATTCGCTTGCGCGAACACTTCCTGTTCAAGGACTTCTCAGACGGCAAAGGGAAGGCAGGAGGATATGACCATACCTACACAGACAATCGGGGTGCGGACCTTAGTGCTTTGGCTATTTTCCCCTCCAACATCGAAATTGGAGAACACATGGACATTGGGTATGCGGAGGCTTACAGTATTTGGACTCTCCTTGGTTGGTCGCCAACGTCAAGAGGCCCGAAGCCGTTCATGCCCATTAGCACTTGGTTCGATGCTCAAAGTGGGGCAACCCGTGATGATTCAGATGATGAATACACTGATGAGAAGGATTGGGATGATAAGGAGGAAGATGAGGAGGTCTCCGATTCAATCAAGATTGAAGAGATGCAGGAGTATCTGGAGAAATTCACCTTGAAGACTTTTCGTGACGAAGATGCTGTCAATGAGCTGACATTTGCCACTGTCACACTATCTGTCGAAGAGAGAGAGCAATTGTATGTAAACTGTTTCTTTCTTTGCATGCGGCACTAACTCAGACACGAACTTACCTTTAGACGTCTACGACTTCCCGCTGAAGAGCCAACAAACGAGGAAATAAACGATGAATATAAGAAACAGCAACATATTATATCGAGAAGTACCAATGCCATTCATATACCTCCATTGAACACCAACCCAACCACTGCTCGCATCGATTTCTCAGACGATATGGCAGACGATTTGGACTCGGTGGATTTCGACTTGCTAATTCGACTTCGTCGGGCACATCAAACAGCGCAGGCAGATTCCGGGACGCGCAAACCCTCTAACAAAAACGACAAAGACGGCGGCCCAGCGATTATAGATTCCAACAAGCATCTCCTGGCCAAGCGTTATGCGGAGATCATCAAGGAGCAGCAGGATAAAGGTGCAGCGCCACCATCGTCTGCAGGCTATGATAGGTCCATTCGATGGAAGGGAGTACCGGGAGGGAATGCATTGAATGCGGCAAAGGCAGCAGAAGCGAGGCACAAGAAGGTATCTGCATCTCTCTCTCTATTTTAACAGGCATTAAACTCCGTACAGGCACTTACAACCCGTTCAAATGCTTACAAAAAGTACGGAATCGATGACGGACTTATTGGTGCGGGTTTATCAGAGCAACGACTCCTCACGCATGCATACTCCGGAGAGGAAGGCTGTGAATGGGGCTACGTGATGTTTGGGGGGAAAATTATGCTTGCGAGAGGTGCGTCTACTATTCAGTCTTTTCCATCGGAAATCGTCACTAATCTCTAATGAATCTAACACTCTAGTCCTTTCTATATACAAGAGATCTGGCGGAAAAGGAGGCACCCACGGCTGGGTGCCAGCCATTCCACTAATCACGACTGCATCATACCTCGCCATACAGCTCTTTGAACATTTTAATGGGCGCACATTCCACTCAATTCCTCTCGCTATGGCCCAGGCTTCGCTGCACCTCAAGCAATTCACCCTTCTTGACCCCACACATTTCCTCGTTGTCACCGATGAACTCCCTGCGGAAATCGGGTCAAATGCGAAGGTATCAACTGCAGATGCTATCCGTTTCTCAAAGCTATCGGCACTGGAGACAAACATTAACTCCGTCATCAAAACTATGAAAACTCGCGCCCAAGAGGAACCAGGGGATGAGGTCCCCGCTTTCCAAATTCTAAGTACTTACAGTGCATGTACTAAGTATAAATCTTTGAATTACACAGGTATCTGTTCGCTAAAATCAAGTGTACCATTGCCGCTAGGATCTGGCATGACATTGAGAGCGGACTTTGCACTGGTGGCTCAGTTTCCTGGCCACACTCGGTGACCGAGATCTCTCGCGAGTGTATGGGCGACCGTCAGAGCTTTTCAATACCGTCACAGCGTGCTGGGGAGCCCAAAATCCGGGCTGGGGGCGATTTTGGCGATTTTGGGCCTATTTGGGACCCATCCGGGGTATTTTGGGGCTTCGACTGATGTATGATACATTGTCCGGGGGATTCGCAGTTTTGAAAATCAGAAATCATCCGGGGTTTTTTTTTTTGGCAATATCATACCTCAACCGTGCTTTTCGGGGGGCCTTGTATGCCTTTGTATGGCCGGACTGATGGTCGAAACGCTAAGCGCTGGTCAGACCGATGCCGGAAGCTTCGGGTCAGAAGGTAGTGGAAGCTGTTCAGGTGTGGGTCCCGCGAGGAACACCCTATATCCGCCATGGTGTGTCCCAAGCTTTGTGCGCGTGATTGGTATCGGCGGAATTGGGATTCTAAAGCCACAGAGGACTTCACCCAAATATATATGGCTGGATTCCTCGCATAAAGGGGTGTGATATATGTATATGTGCCATAGCTTTGTTACGGCTTACACGAAACGTAATCCCGTAGCCAAACCAAAATGAATGAAGAGATAAAATAAGACGCTCGTTCCTTCCTTATCGTGGATCTGACGCAGACTGGTCGCCCTCCAATTCAACCAGGCTGCCCACCCTCGTAATCGGTCACTTTGGGTGATCCAATCTCATCACCCAATCTTGGCACTGCTTCATTATCCCCCGGATAGCTGGTGGGGAAACAAACCTCTTCAATTATCACCGTCGTTGCTGCGTTCGTCGTGACCGCTGCTGCTGCGAGTACTGCGTCGTATTTCTGATGGTCCTGGTGGTGGACCCATACCCGAGGACTGGGTGCTATCTGTTCGACCATACTGCAAGAATTCGGGGGTGACCGGTATGGAGTGCCAGATGTCCCATATCTCGCGGATATCTTTAATAACCTCGAGGGAGGATTCAGATGCGTCTTTGAGGTCGTTGATTTTCCGGTAGGCATTAATAATGACGTGGAGGGGGTGAACGTGTGATTCCAATGGTTGTAGCGAGAGATCAACAAATTTATGCTCGTCATTTTCCCATATTGCCGCAAGGCTGCTCCTGAGGGCGACGTTGAAAAATCGGTATTGGTAACACTTGTCCTTGCGGTAGAAAACCTGTACAGTAATGAGGACGCGTAATTAGTATACTGATTGCTTTACTCACCTTCTCGAAATGTGGCCATGCACTTTTCCCGCCTTTCCTCTCCAGAGCGACACCATCTGACGTCACTGGCACAACCACCACTCGCTTCTGTACAAACTCCTTTAGCTTCTTTACAATAGCATCCCTCGTCTGCTTATCTGGTACCAAGGCCCATTTGCCTCTATCAAACTTGCCATACCATCCGTCCGCAACTATTGAGGAAAATTAAGTCATAAAATACAAATTCATATTGGGCACACGCACTGTACATGGTATTATGATGCGAGTCAATGTGGAACTCTCCCACTTTATAGCCCAGCAGCCACTCGTACTTCTTCAGCTACAAACAGGGGAGATGATCAGACTGGATGGCTAGCGACCAGAGCCTGAGTCATACCTTAACCCTTGGGGTTAAATGAGGAACGATGTGTGCTTTCTGTATATCGCTACCTGTTGCGCTGGTATCACCGGTAAGGACGCATGTATTGGGTTTAAAGCTGTTGCTCTCAAGTCTTGAGCTGGACGCAGATGAAACGGAGCTATTGCCAAACTTGAGAGTGCCTGCACTCGTTGTTTGAACTTTGTCTTTTTCTTCATACGTGGAATCACGTTCGTAATGGGGGCCTGACTTTGGCGATGGAGTTGACAGTGGCAATGGACTGGATGGGTGGTCGCTCTCCATGGCGGGCCGAAGCGGTTGTCAGAGTAGAGATTGAAAGATGAGGATGCGGAAGATATAAAGCGAACAGCACAAGTTCCGTCACCGTGCAAGATAGCACGGGAGGGAAAGTGCAGGTGACAGTCCGTACGCGACTTACAGCATTGTCAGGTGCAAGCTGCAGCCTTAGAGAATGGTTCGGGGTAACAGAAAGGTAGTTACTAATATTATTAGTTGTTGAGAGTGGAGGCTACCGAGTGATGTCCCTCCTAGCACGCGACTATCTGCAAAGAATGCCATCCAAGATAATCCATAAGATATCTACTATACACGTCTACAGCGCGCCGCCAATTATAAGCTGCGCGCGGAGGAAAAGATCAAGGCCAAAATATAGTACACAGTGCGAGCTGCCCAATCGTCCACGCCACCCACTCGCTCAATCGCTCGAGGCGAGCGTCCACAGACTGTCCACCACAACCTCGTCCGCCCACCCGCCCCCCGTGCTGTCCTCGAGCACCGTGAACGTCACCGTCCGCGCCCCGGGGAGCATCCAGAACCCGTTGTCGCTCCAGTACCCGCGCACGCCCGCGGGGTGGTCGAGCCACACGAACGCCGCGAGCGCCGCCGCCTCCACCACGAACGCGCTCCCCCCCGCGTGGCGCAGCCGCAGCCGCGGGTCCACCAGCGCACCGACGACCGCCGGGTCCGACAGCGGCGGCGCGACGAAGCGGTGCGTGTGCGCGTACGCCGCCCCCCCGCCCGCGACCTCCACGCTCAGGACCGCCACCGCCGTGTTCAGATCGAACGCCGTCACATCCGCCGTGTTGAACGCAAACACCCGCGTGCTGTTCACCGCCCCCACCTCCACCGCCGCCCGCAGATCCGCCTTGCCCCCGCCGAGGCTCCGCCCCGCCCAGTCGTACCACTGCACCGTGGCGGTGCCGGCCACCGCGTCCCACAGGTCGCTCGTGACCCACACCTCCACCGCGCCCGTGCCCGCGTCGTAGTACGGCGCGACGACGACCGGCGCATACACGTCCTTGGCGCCGTAGTGCAGCATCTTCCAGCGCCCGCCGCGCTCGATGCCCGCCCACGTCGGCGCCGCCCAGATGTCGTTCAGCATCCAGTACAGGCTGCCCATCGTGCGCTCCGGGCGCCCGCTCCCGCGGCGGTAGAACGCGATCTGCGCGCGGTAGAACTCGGCCTGGAAGATCTGCGTCGCGAGGATCTGCGCCTTGAACAGCTGCGTCGCGTCGGCGTTGCGCGGGGTGGGCAGCCAGTGCTCGGCGGCGGTGCTGAGCTCGCCCATGCCCTGCAGCGAGCGGGCCGTGCGGTTCTGCGGCGGCGCGGGGGACGAGAAGGAGGAGAAGAAGGAGGTGAGGTTGATGGGGTAGTGGTGGTTGCGCGAGAGCACGCCCGAGGAGTTGAACGCGAGGTCCGCGGGCGGGAGCGCGGCGGCGTACGTCTGGTACGACGGCTGCGAGTGGAAGCCGAACTCGTTCGCGAAGCGGCCGACGGGGTAGGTGGAGAGGTTGAACGCGATGGTCGCGTCGTAGTCGTAGTAGTCTGCGCGATGCCGTGTCAGCTGGTATCCCCACACGCAGAAAGGAAGGACGGAAGCGCACCAGTGCTCCCGTAGATGCTCCCCTCCGTGACATTCCCGAGCCGCTCCACCATCAGCCCCGCCGCCCAGTCCAGCTCCTGGTACCCGTTCGTCGTTGAGCTCGGGCTGTAGCTCACGCTGCGCGTCTCCGCCCACACCGCCTGCAGCAGCGTCTGCACGAACAGCCCGCCGTACTGCTCCGTCAGGGCCTGCAAACGTCCTATTCAGTAAGCGTTCCATCCAAAGCGCAAAATGACGTACCACGGGCGCGTTCGTCCCGAGCCGCAGCAGCCCGTACTCGATCTCGTTGTTCCCCGCCCACAGCGCGAGGCTCGGGTGGTGGTTGATGCGGCGCACCTGCTGGCTGGTCTCCGCGAGCACGTTCGCGACGAACGCGGGCGCGGTCGGGTAGAGCGCGTCGGAGAACTGCAGCTCGCTCCAGAGCATGAGGCCGAGCTCGTCCGCGAGGTCGTACGCCGCGTCGGGGAGGTACGCGCCCGACGCCCACACGCGCAGCATGTTCTGGTTGCCCGCGACCGCCATCTCGAAGAGCTCCCTGCAAACAAGAACGCCGTGTCAGCACCAGCGCAGAGGGAAAGGGAAGGTCATTGGTCAAGCAGCGACGGAGGGACGTACTGGAAGTCGCCGGCGGTGACGCGCGGCCAGAAGGCGTCGAGCGGGACGAGGTTGCTCCCCTTCGCCCACACCGCGCGCCCGTTCACCTCAAAGTGCCAGTTGTTCCCCGGCGCGATCCCCGTGGCGAGCTGCGCGGCGGAGACGGGCGTCTGGTTCAGGATGAGCGTGCGGAAGCCGATGCGCTTCGACGCGCTCGCCAGCGCCTTCCCTGTCGAAGTCTTGCCGGAAGAGGAGGGGGACGAGGGCACGATGATGCTGAGCGTCAAGTTGTACAGCGCCTGCGCGCCGTACCCAACGGGCCACCACAGCGCGGGGCTCTTCCCCTCCAGCACCGTGTGCCCCCCGATCGTCCCGTTTCCCAGCGTAACATTTCCCAGCGCGCCGCTCCACAGCGCCTGCCCGCGCGCGCCGGTGATGGATGCGTGCAGTGTGGCCCCGGCGGGGAGCGCGCCGAGGTAGTCGATCGACGCGTTCACGACAAAGGGCGCGCTCTGCGAGGGGGGCAGGTTGTTCTGCTGCCCGAGGCGGTACACGTCCGCCGTCGACGCCTGCACGTGGATATCCGCGCTCGCCCTGCAGATGCCCGTCAGTTATTCGGTAGGGAAAGACAAGGCGAAGGGCTCCACTCACAGCTGCACGATCCTAGCAGGCAGCCAGATGCCGGTGGGGCTCAGCGCGGGCGCCCAGTCCCAGCCAAAGTCGGACTGCTCCTTGCGCATGAACTCGCGGCCGGGGTAGTAGTACGCCGCCTCGAAGCACGCCGCGCAGCTCGCCTCGGGGACCGCGGGGTCCGCCAGGTACTGCGCCATCGCCGGCGCGTTCGTGAACGCGACCTCCAGCACGGGCTGCGCGCACCCCGCGCCGGCGAGGATCCCCGAGACGTCGAACGACCACCGGCGGAACTGGTTGTTGACGGACGCGACGGACGTGTTGCACAGCGAGACCGCCGCGAAGGTGTCGAGGCCGTCGAAGATGAGGTAGCTCGTCGTGCCCCCCGGCACCGCCAGCCCCGCGATCGGCGCGCTCGTGTACGTCCAGTTGCTCGTCCCCACCCAGTTGTCGTGCACGTTGTTCTCGCCTAAAACAGCGTGAGCACAATAGCAATAGGGGTTAGAGGACACGTGACGACTGACCGAGGAGGGGATCGCCGACGACGCCAGCCGCGAAGAGGTCGAGCTGCGCGTGCGATGGGACGGCCGCGGGGACGGAGACGTTGCCCTGCCCGTTGGTGAGTGTCCACTTGAGCGCGGGGGTGGTGAGGTCGATGGTCGTCGCCGCGGCTGCGCCGAGGGCGAGCAGGGGCGCCGCCCATGGCCAGTGGTGGTTGGAGAGCATGTTGCGCGTGCGTTTCGAGGAGGGGGGTTGTACACGGGGAATTACGCGGAAATTAGCGCGTATTTATGGGCAGCATAGTAATTGGAGCTAGGCTGTAGCAGATAGTCGCCTCCCAGCTAAGCCCCTTGGCAAGACCCGTCGGCTGTGGAACGCACCCGGACGCGAATCCCCAATCCTGAGAAGTGCACAAGGCGCCGGTCATCTGAAAGACGACATGCAGACAAGCGCGACACGACAAGGCCGTCCGCTGCTCCCCCACTTCGCAATAGCCTCATTCCCAATCCGGCGAAATGACGCGGAGCCATTCTGGGCGACTAGGCACACATCACTGTCCACGTCCGCCACGCCAGAGGTTCGAGTGGGGATGAGTTAGTGCGACAGCGTATTCCCTAGCGTGTCGGCTTTATCTGCCCTTTGCGAGGTCAGCGTAAGTTTGGAGGCGCACTCCCCCCTGCACTCGCTCGCTGAAATACAGGCACTCGGAATCGGCAGCCCCTGAGGTGTGCTGCTCCGCGCCGAACTTTAACCTGGCCCGCTGTCAGCTGTCCGCGCACCGGATGAACGCCGAAGAACGAAGAAGTTCGAGAATCGAGCGGCCCATCGCGGCAGATCTGCAGCTTATCTGCGAAAGCCAAGATGTGGCCCAGATTGACATCGACATTGGCTGACAGTGGCCCTGAACCTGGCACTGGCACGACACGACACGGACACTAATATTGGCAGCTGCTGTCGGCCCTGGCAGCGAAGGGAAGCGGGATTTGAGCGATCTGCACTCCAAGTGTCGTCGTATGTCGCAGACTCGCAGTGTATTGACTGCTATCTCGCTGCCCCTGGAGCGCCGCCGGCGAAAGTCGAAACGCTCGCGTTCTCGCCGGGTTAATCAATGTGCACCGTGCGGATTGAGCCGTTCTCCCGTTCACCCGTGCTGTTCTTCTTTGAGAGCCCACATTGGAATTGATTCGTTCTAGGACGCATCCCAAACGCGTCATCGATGATCATCGTATTGAAGCCGCGGTTCCTCAACACGCGGCTCGTACGCGTTGGGTTCTGCGCTGGTTCGGGCAATTGGAATTCCCTGCCTGCATGTATATGCACTCGAAATACGCAGCATGACTGTCGCACCGTGTTATATTAGAGCTCGCAGCTGCCGGACCATGGGTATGACGCGTCCCGGGCGATCTCAGGAGTTGGAATAGAAGCTCGAACTTGCTGAGCAGCGCCACAGAATGAGGTCACTGGGCACTGGCGCGAAAGCGCTATCGGCGGTCGGTCTCGGGACGCGATCATGGGTCGCTATCTCCTGCGGATCTCGGTCTTGGTGCGTTGGCCTTGGTGGTTGGCCTTGGTCTTGGTGCTGGTGCTGTTGATGCTGCTGTACAGTTGCTGTGCCCAGGCGGAATATAATCCAATCCTGCGAACGCGCAACACGAAATGCACTCAAATCAGACTAACAAACTTCATCCATGTGCAAACTTGCTGTCTCCGAGTGCAGGACGCCACCATCGCTGCTCACCAAGGTCCACCGCGTCCGACGCGACCGGTCACCGAGCACACCGCGAATTCGATCACGGGATGCGAATTCAACATGCAGCCCCTGCGAATCTCGTCTCTCGTCTCGATGCATTAATATCGTCTCATGACAATATTGATGTATGCCGCTCCAATTGCAGGCCCTTCAGCGCCCAAGGGCCCAAGCTCCGCACCACAGGATCGATATCGATGGCACTCGCCCGCTGAAATGATTGCATCCCGAGCCTCGAACCTCGAACCTTGAGTGACGAGGTCCGGGTGCCAAGTGCATGGGCGGACGCGGCACACCATATAAACCATCAGTAACCAGTAACCAGTAACCGGTCGATCATGGGTTAGGTCGCTCGCACACAAATCGCGCACACATCGGAGCTCGGGGGACGTGATACCCAGCTCCAACCGATGTTTCGTTGTCCAGTCTCGCATGCCTGGTGTGTAACAAGCTGCCTCGCGGTCCTGCGAGTCAGAGGCAGACTCGAATGCGGCGTAATCTACGCGAACGAAAGTTATCGTGCTTGAAACTACCCTAATTATGTCGTGTACGACTGCGCTAGCATCATAATATCAATGTCCCCCGGACGCGACTCACATGAGTGGTAGGTACGCGGACGCCACATACATAATTTTAAATACGCCACCAGTCGGTCATGGGTCGCAGTTTCTCGCAGATAAATCACAATGCACACACCGGAGCTCGGCAACACGATACCCAGCTCCACCCACCGGCGTCCATCGTTCCCAAAGAACCTACTGTCCATCTTATTAAAACCTTATTCACCCAGAAACCTGGCTCGCAATCCTGCAGCGCGAGAGCGCGAGATTTGGATGTTCAAATGTGTCACTGTCAAGCCACATAGTGTCAATATCACGTGAGCCGAATGCCGACAGGCCGCGGGTGCAATCCTGGGGCAGAAATCTGCGCTTGACTGCCGCGTCGCTGTCATCCCCCTGCCATGTCTAGCTCTTTACTGCATTCCGCCGTGACATGAACGCCGTCCCGGATTCGGGTCCCCGAGGAATATAGATACCGGATATCGGATACCAGAGCCTAGCCACCGTGCAGCTGCAGTGGAATGACGTGGAACAGAACGTTCCATTAATGGCATGTACATTTGGGAGTTGGACATCGGTCAATGAACGTTCAGGCACCCAATTCACTCAATGACAGATGCATACAGAATCCAGAATCCAGAATCCAGAATCCAGATAGCAGAGGTGATAGGTGGGCTCTAGCAGAACGTTCGAAAGACGGTGCATGTCCGATTGATTGGCTTGCAAGTTGTTGGGGTGGTCGGCAGCAGCTCGGCATGGCTGTCTGCAAACCGAGATTGCGAATATGGAGGGCGACATTAGTGGCTATTTTCCCCGGTGCGTCTTCAGGAAGCTGGAGCTCGAGAGGCACAGCTGAGAATCAGCGCGCGATTCGATTCGGGAGTCGGGACGTGACACTGGCAGGCAGGTCCTATCACATCCCTATTCCCTATCGCTTCAGCTCACGAGGTGCGCCAATTAGGAGGTGTTGACGCGCAGAAATGATGGCCGGGTCCTCTGTCATGTGTTCCTTACACCCCCTTCGAGGGCGGAACGGTAGGGAGCCGTCTGGGAGTGCAACCTCCCCGATGTACGAAAGCAACGATAGCTCGCAAGCATTTCGGGCGCGGGAGAGGAGCGCTTCACGGTGCGATATACGAGATAGCAGACGGCGGACGCATCGGGACGAGATGCTGAATGAATGGATCCGGAGTGCTTGCCGTTTTCTCGGCAGGATGGCCTGCAGCGCCTCGACCTTGCAATCTGCAAGCAATATTGCGAATATGGAAGAAGAGATCAGCGTTCGCATTTAAGAAGTTGGAGAAGCGCAGTCGATGAGATCCCGACTCATATCATGGCGGGGCGTGACACTGGCATGCAGATACGTCCACACCCCACTCATAATCTACTTTCTATCTGGTATGCGACGCGCGGAGCGACTCAGCCAAATGCATTCACTTTAATTCTTAGGAGTTACTGCTCGGGGCAGGATCAGACTCTAAACCATTCTACAACTTGACTGGAGCTCTAGCTTCTACCGTCACGGCGATGAAGTACAAGTCATGTGGGGTGCCCAAGATAACGGTTTGAGCATGCACCAATTTTCGTCGATCGATGACATACGTTGATCATTAAAGCTTTATATCCTCGCCCGAATAAACGCCTAGCCCACGCGGAGATGTAAGATAGCAATCAATAGCCAAATCATTCTTGATTCTTGACAGGCAGGTACGGCTGCTCATCTCGCCACCTAATATACGACGTGTATTGATCGACACTGTCGGTACAGGTCCTGTGCCTCCACCCCTGAGCCTTCTGGATCTACAATCTAGCTCTCCAATCAACAGACGCCACAGGTGTCGTGTACTGTCTAAACTGTCGATCTCCATGCGGGAACGGCGCCCATATTGGTTCCTTCGAGCACTGGCAGTACATTCCAGCATGCACACCGGGGAAGAACAGGTGCTCAATGCCCTTCTACATCCCTTCTTTCTGGGCGCGCAGCGGCCAGATGCGGCCGACAGGCGGGAGGACGGTGAGCGCCACCCATCCAAGGAAACCTGACTGGTAATGGGGACTGGCAATGCCGCGCCAAACGGCGTGTCGACCCAATTAGGAAATTCGTCAATTTGCGCCACAATCGATGGCAAATCGTTTGCTCGACACGATTCTCTTACTGTTCTTGCTCAAATCACCTCACGTCTGAAGCCAATACGTTCTCTTGTATGTAATGTATGTACATTTGTGCTCTGCATTAGTCAAATGTCCCAATTAATGCATCATTCGTGGTATAACTCATCATCGGTCATCATTGGCACGAGCTCGCGGATGGCCACTTGGCTAATCGGGACGCGCGCCGTCTCAGAGCCCTTCTCGTTGAAAATCACATATCTTGGGCTCAACATATTGGTCTGGCGAAGTTTCAACTATCTTGAGTAGGTTCAGTTCGATTCTAATTCGATTGATCATAACTTTGTAGCTATGCAAAGCTTATGGCTTGAACAGGGGGCGTATTTCACTGAAAAATCGTGTAAAACCCCACTTTTGATATCCTATCCTCCTTGTTCATGTCCACTGATGTCCCCAGTAAACGTTTTGATGCATTTTAAACAGATCGTTCGGGCCAGAATTTTTATAACTGTCCATCTTCACCTTCAAACGTGAGAAAATGCAAGATATCTCGCCCAACATAGACAATATAAAAATTCTGGCCCGAACATATTTCTCCAAATAGAAAATTAAAGACTATTCAATACCAACAGTTTGCAAGAATCTCTCGTGAGCGACCTCCAAACGGGTTTCCGTCAGAAATGTGGCCACAGTGCTAGGCTGGGCACAATAGTCGACACAGCTTGTGGCAGGCGTTGCCAGTCCCCACTGGTAAGGCCGAATTTTCTGCGCGCCCAGATGCGGCCGACAGGCGGGAGGACGGTGAGCGCCACCCATCCAAGGAAACCTGACTGGTAAGGCCGAATTTTCTAACACTTTTTCGCCTCGCAGGAGGCAGCTGGGAAGAGGGCTCCCATGCAGTATACGGATACTTACCTCAGAGCGGATCCTGAGAAAAGAGTCAGTTATCCAACAGCCCTTCAGACGCAACACTGAAACTGCTGGTGATATATAATTAAGAGGCTCCCAGCCAACGCATACTGTACCATTTCGACCGTAAGTTCAGTAACGCGTAACGGCCAAAAAAACAGACATTGTGTAAAATCGCCTTAAGTCGAAAGAAAATTTATCGGCCTCGCCGGATGAGAAATCGTGAACCTACGGTCGAAATGGTACAGTAGTAGTCGACGACGCTCGAGCGCGAGCGCGAGAGTGATAAACGGGTGAGTGTCACGAGTTGCCCCAACACGTTCATACATACAGATACTATACAAATACATTACATACATCAAGAACATTCTAGCAACGGACTTTTAGATACATCGTCACGTGACCTGATTACTCTCGTATCATGTGGCTTGGTCCCCACGTGACTCATTAGTTATTACGCTTACGAACGCCGAACGACTTCGGACTTTTACATACGCATCTCTGACTCACCGGGCCCCGCTTCGTCAGATACCTTACTACATGCATTGCTAAGCCTTACTCATTAGGACATATTATCTCACGACTCTTTAGTATAAGTACATAGACCTGTCGACAGAGGATCCTCAGCTTATCCTCTTTGTCTTCAGGTATAGTCTACATTTCACTTACAGTTTCACAATGTTAACTTTGTCTTCAGACTTACGTTCGCTCTCGACAACGGTCGATCTCTCTCTCTCAACGTCTAAGACACCAACCTCGCTTATTAGCACCACGAAGAAGCCCTTTCGGGATTACGCACGTTACCTCGTAACATTAGGATAAGCTACCCTTACCGGAATCGCTTCAACGTCAACGTCAACGTCAACAAGTCTCTTCAAGAAAACCGTAGCGCATAATCCGATTGATTTTTCTACCTCGAGTGTAACTCAAAGTAAAACTTCTCTCGTCGCCCAGGCGGTCCCCACGAGACTCTGCACGCTTGAGTGAACTTCGAGTTCCTCGCTACGCAACACCCCCGACGCAAAGACAACGTGGCTTCGTCTTCAACCCGTAACTCCCGTCTCGCCCAACGTTCTTGGACCAGACCCCAATCAATCTCATCCGAAGACCCCAACGACTCCATCGTCAACTATAGACGCATTCTTTACATCGGCGTTAGACAACGAGTCCACGTCAGACACCCCAGACAACGAGTCAGGGTTCCATCTCCAAAGAAGAAGGCCGTCGTTTACCGACACCAGAGCGTCATCACCCTCCGACCACTACGGCGTGTCAACTACTCCGACGCCCGGAAATAGTTTTATGCCAGTAGAGCGAGTTAAACTCACAAGGCAACAACGATCGACGAATCCGAACAACCCTTTTAATATCTCAAGGGCCACGTCACCAGAACCAAAGAAGAAGATGGACGTCTCAGGCCAAGCCACCCCGAATGCCCCCGCCAAACATACCATCGGCGATATCGACCAAGCAGAGTTAGACGCATACTTCCTACGCAGGACACAGGAAACTGCAAAACCCGCGACCATCAACCCCGAGACAGATCTCATGGCACAACTCCTCGCACACCTTGCCAAACAAGGAAACCTTACCAACGAAGCCATTATCGAAGGCTTATCAAAGAGACCTACGGCATCTCGGGGACCGGAGAAAGTCGGAATTATTCCCAATAAGTTCAAAGGGATCAAAACTGACGCTCGAAGATTTCTCACGGCGCTCCGGATGTACCTCACCGCGAACGTCGAGATATACGACACCGAAGAGAAGATCCTCTCTCTCGCATTCAGCCTTTGTGAGGACAAAGCAGCGGAGTGGATCCAGCCATACATGCACAACTCTCTCCAAGCTGGAGATCGTTTAAAGAAAGCTTCCTGGAAAGAAGACCATCCTGACTGGTCCGATGACGAAGAAGATGACTATGAGATGGTGTACGAGGACGAAGATTTCACGATCTCCAGCTTCGACGACTTCATCATCAAATTCAAAGAGGCATG